>PVHY01004820.1:0-38904 GCA_004024945.1 Uropsilus gracilis | reverse complement strand
AATAACCAAATTTTAACTTCCAACTCAGCATCATATTTATATAATAGGTACTCAACAAATGTATGCTGAATGCATGAATAAATGATTGAGCAATATATATGTATTAAAGTGCCTTATAAATCCAAAGGCTCTAGCAAGTACCAGTTGTTATGCTGTAATTATGCAGCCAGGATTATAGTTCCATATGCCTCTAGAAGTTGTTAAACAAAGAGTGTCCTTCATACCTGTGAAAGCCTGTCTTTCCAACATAAATGACTCAGATTCAATTGCTTAATGTTTTATATATGCTTTCTTGTCTACTAATTGAAGTAATGCATACTCTATTATTAAAGAATCTCTTCTTTCTCTTTTGTGCATTATCAAAATATTGACATTGTTTTTATTTCATTTTGATAATGATGAATTCATTTTGACTGGCAGTTTTGACATTAAGCAGAGGTAGTATATCTAATATGATTCCATAAAGGATTAATTGTAAAGGAGCATGTTGTACAATTTCCAGTTCATAAGAGATTTGAGATTCAGACTAGGAAAAAGAGGCAGCTTTATTTGATTATTCATTGAAAGAGAAGTAGCAGAACATTTATTGTTTAATGTTCCCATAGCATCCATATCATTTCTGCTTTAAAAATACCTGCCTGGGAATACATTTGTTTATTGTTTGTTTCTTTTGGAGTCTTGCCCTTTTTATTATGTACATGAAATTCATTTTCAATAGTTTATTAAGTGATTTTAGTGAATTCTGCCAAGATCAAAATAACCAAACTTGCTATTTCTAAGAGTAAGTAGATTTAAAATATGTTGCCTCTGTTTGCCAAATGTTGAAGTATCAAAGTGTTCCTAGTAAATAGCACTACTTATTATATTTTGGAAGCATTATTTATACATGGATCATTTATAATCCACTAAGGAAACTTGAACCAATTTTAAATGAGTCATTCTGCCATTTTTATGTATTGGTGAAAACTCTTCTCTGGGCAGGATGACACCTGAGAATAATTTTTAATCTCTCATATTTAAAAATATGCCACAAAGAAACCATTTAAAGTCAAGATTGCTAGATAAAGAATTCAGTCATTCTGCTAGTAGTAAAATAAATAAATAAATAAAGTTGCAGACTAATAACTTGTGATACTCCATTTGGAGTGTATGCAAAATGTTCCTGTAGCCTCTGGCATATTATAAAGAGAGTTACTTCTCTAAAATTGAACATCAGATGCAGAAAACAGGAAAGCAAAATCAGAAGTGTTTCCTTCATTTCAATTGTTCATTAAAACCAAATGTTTGTTATGATACAAAGGCAGAATAAGGCAGAATTCCAAAGATTACATTCCTCACATTGTGAAAAGATAATAAGAATAAACTGAAAAGGTTATAATATTTCACAAGATAATTATGAAAATGACTTTTAGTGTGAAGGTGGAGACTTATGACAGTTAATAGATTTAAAAAATACTCATTTTTCTTGCACTTCCCTGAATCAAAATTGATGAACCTAAACTGTAGGAATATCTTACAACATGATGTATAAACATATTCTTTGACAAAGAAAAACATTTAGCAAAAAAAGTCTATTTTAAAAAAATCATGGTTTTGAGATGTGATTCATAGTTGAAAAATGACATGATTTTACTAAGAAGAAAGCTCAGTGGGCATAGTAATAAAGTATATTATCATTAAGCTACCATTTCTCAAACAATGAGTTAATGCCTTAAAACTGCATTATTTGACTTTGTATTAAATTTTTTCACTATAAAAAGAGTTATCAATATATCAATGTATCAACATCAAATTAATGTTTTCAGGGCCACATTTAATGCACTTTCTATGTTTCCATATTAAATATGTTAGCTCTTTTGATCCTTACATTAAGTTAACAAGTGTTTATATGTAGGATGAAACATAAATTTGTAGAGATGACATGACTTTGTTATTATTTATGAAGCTAGGAAATTACAGAAGAAAATATTAATCCAGACCATCTGACTGCACTGCCTTGAGTTACAAGGTTGTATGCTTCCTTCCTTTCTGGAAGTAGCACCTGCCATCAGAGCAAATGGATCTAAAAATACGGAATTGTTAATATTACTTCTAGAGATGGGGTGGGGGAGATGCCCAGCAATTCTTTAAGTACTCCCATTAATGTCAGGTTATAAAGAATACCTCAGTAAACATTTAAAAATTGAAAGAAATTTAAAAGAAAAGCTTCAACATAATTTCTGTAATTGCATGTTCACATTAACATTTTCACCTATATATGTTTTATTAGCCATCTCAAACTACAGTTGTCCAAACTAAATATCTTGATTCACTCACCCTCTTTGCTACAGTTTTCCTCACCTATGCTTTCTTTTCTTAGCAAATTATTATAGTATTTATGTAGAGTCATAAGACAAAGAGTGCTGAAAAAAAACAATTCTTTCTGGGAAGTCATACCCTACAGATGACACTAAGGAAGAAAGAACAAACATCCTGTTAGCAAATTATATCTGGAAGTTTCTCACTTTGGTCAACAAAAAATCAGTATCTGATATTTCCCACACCCAGATAACCATTTTTCCCCAGACAAATAAGTTCCATTTAGTTGTCTTACTTAATTCAAAGTGCAAGAAATTTGAGTTATGTGCACTTCTCTCGTTCACATACAGTTGTGTGTATTCTGATACTCTGCAAATGAAAAATCAATTTATCTGCCTCCACTCTTTTCCACAATAAACACATATTCAGGGGCTTATTGGTGGTGCAGACAAGCCATAACTACAGCAAACGCGTCATTGGGAAAAAACAGTTTCAGTGCTTGTTACATTTCTCCTTTCATGTTGATTACTAAAATGGTGTGTGTTATCTCTTGATACTACTTTCTCTGAGGAATATCTTGTCTTTCAGGTTCTAAGTTGAACGGTCAGAATTTTTTTCTTGTTCATGATTCATACATATGTTTCAGGTTGATCTTAGAGATAAAACTCTTTTGTAGAGTCTTACTATTTCTTCAGGTTTGGATTCAAATGTTTTTAGTAAAACACAAATAGAATTTTTTTTTTAAATTCTTTATTGGCAACATCATATTCTTAAAAACTTAGTGGAATTAACAGCTGTTTATTTATAGTCAGTTCTGCCAGCATTTAAACACAACATTTTTTTTTCTTTTTCAAAATAATTTTCTAAACTCAATGTATTTTCTGTTTTTCATTGTCTTAGTTCTGTCAGCATAATGACTTATGTGAAATTATCTGCAAGAATATGTTTAGCAGAGAAAGGTCCTGTTTGAAATGTAATTCTTCAGGTATAGCTCTAAGTGTGTTAAACCATGCCCACCTCCTTTTTCTAACACATCTTTTATTAAGGTCTAGAAACAACTGGCTTCTGATATTGGAGACCCTCAAATTTTGGATTCTACTATCTTTATTATATGATAGACAATTGGCTCTATCTTGTCTTTACTCACCTCTTACCCCTAATAATTTGATGAATTCAACCTTGACTTGCTGTTTCTTAATATTTTCCCATACAAGCATAGTCTCTGGTTAAAAAAAGAAAGAACAATCATTTGATCAATTTTGAATTTTTTGTACTTTCATTAAGAAAGAATTTCTTAATTTATTTCTTCAACTTTCCAGCTCAGCTGTCACTCTCCTTTCTGTTTGCTGAACAATCAATAATGGATACCATGCTTGCTTAGATGTTTAATTATCATTCTTATTACAACCTCTACTTTGCTTACACATATTGATGTTATTTAAAGTTAACAACAACAGAATTTTAATAAACAACTCCATGTCAGAGTTCTTTTTTATTTGCCACTAATCTATCCCAACACCCTAGTTTATTTATAGTAGTGATTTATTCAGACAGAAATTAGAATAATATTGAATAAGTAGGTTTCAATAGATGAATATTCTACTAGGTCAAAAGTATCATTCTGATAACAGAAATGAAAATCTATGCATGTTGGTAATGCAGATACAATTACTCAATTTAATTAATGATTTCATTGTTAAGATCATATCAGTGAAGCATTTTATGACAGTCAGGGAAAAGAAAATATATTAAAAGTAAATATTGAAAGAAAAACAATCCTAAAAAGAGGAAACTAATTATAAAATTGCCAAAAAATGACAGGTAAATAGGTAAACCTATTTTTTAGATGATGGTGCCTCTATAATATACTTGTATAACAAAGCCATAGTATTTTTAATTTAATAAAATACTTATTAAGTAAACCAAACATTTTGATAACTGCATTGATTTTCTCCCTTTTTGTGTCATTATAGATTTCTCAAAATAAAGTGAAAAGTTCACAACGTAACATTTCTGTGTGTAGCTTTAGCTGTATTATCTTAATGAAAAAGATTAGCTCCTCCTTGTTAGTGTGCTTTACATTTTTCTCAAACAGAGAAGAAATCAAAACTTTTAGCATAAGAAAAAAAAAATAACCATATGAAGAGAAAACATTAATTTGAGGGTAAATTTTAATATGATAAATTTTAGAACCTTAAATAATTACCATTTATATCACTAAAAAATGAAATGATATATATTACTTGATTTCACACAATATCAGAGTGCCATTATAAATATTATGTTTTACTGTATTCAACCATTGAAATTGGTTGAAGTATATTATTAAAATGAAAAGTGTGAGCTAAAAAACTTATAAATATACATGACAAAATGCATATTATAGTAATGTTTTGTTATATGTTATATATGCTGTATATTGCAATATAGATATGTCTAATTTGTCTTATAATATAAATTATATCAATATATTATCTAATTACACTTTAACATAATATAACTATCATTTAATATATGAAATATACTATGCATACTCTATATTTTATCACAAACATTGTATATATACATATAATCAAATATTGTATTGAATGTGTATGGTGTATGTGCCTGTGTATGTATTATGTTGCAGGACAATGAATAATTGCTTATTTTATTTTTCATCATTTTTATTTCTGAGTTTATTTTAAAATAAGTTATTAAAATTGGACCAGCAGAAATAAATTTACATAATTCAACTCAGTTTTTTGGTTTTTTTTTTTTCACTCTTTGTCAGATACTTCTTTGATGTTAAGTCTTGAAGTTATCTTAGGAGAATGAGAGTGAAAAAACATGCATTTACTTAGAGCTTAGTAATAGATGTTCTCATCATTTGAATTTGAACAAATAAATTTAAGGAAGCTGCATGGTGTGATAAGCTCATATATGTTATGCTAAGTATTGTCTTAAGCAGTTTGTCCATTTTGTTAAGATCAGTCTTTGTTATTACCATGTGAAATTGGCTTTATTATCACACCATGAGAATTGCTATTTATTTCTAGTAAAAAATAAAAGTTCTACCACACAAATTTGATTGTGTGCTCTTACATAAACCAGTAATATGCAGTTAAAACTACATTAGTTTAATATTATGGAAAAGGAGTATCTTTTTTTAAATGTGATGAAAAACTTTTGAATGATTCTTTTTTCAAGAAGTTCTATTGGATATACTAATATTCTGAAACCTTAATTTTAACATCTAAAATAATTTTTTAATTTTGCTTGATTAAACTTTGGTGCTGACACATTTTTTGAAAGACTTAACCCTAAAATCACATTTATTTTCAATGCTTATCTAATGGAATATATTAACAATTCGTTACTTAATTGCCCCACACATCAAATGCGTTTTACATGTTAATTATGTAATAGTTTTGTGTGATTCTCTGCATCATTAAATTAAACATCCACAGAAAAACTAAGCCATACCTACTAGCTCCAGAAAGAGTTCAACTCTAATTTTCTGTATGTTATTATCTGCATGTTGATGTTTATAAAATTAACATTCTACCTTCATGGAGACTTGCTTTTCACACTAAGCATTCTGGCACCAAAATAATTTTGGGAAGTTCCATTACCTGAATTGTCTTTCTGAACTCAATTAGATTAATCAATTCTTTAGTCATCAATGCCAACTCACCAATCCTTAGTGTGTTACACGGACTCACTTAATAGCTTTAATATTGTAGTAAGGTCTTCTGAGAGTCCAAGGAGATTGCTAGTCTCAAGTGTTGAAATGTAAATATGAATTATTTGACATCATATATTATGATAGATATGATAATATACGCAATAATCAAACTATATTTTAAGTAAAGTATGCCTTATATAGTATTTAAGTACATCTATACCATACACTCATTTATTCTAGACTATTATTTATGAGCTTATGCATATCATTATTAATTATAGTGTATCATAATTTATCATAATACCACCTATGCATTATACCTTTCTTCTTTTAACATCTCACAAAATATCACCCTACATTTCTGTCTCTTTTAATTATTTGGAGTCTGATATTGACATTGCTGTAAAAATATATTCTAAGCAGAATTTACAATTATCTGCATAAGAGAAGATAATTCATATATTTTACATGAAAATGAGCATATTCAGAATGCTCACAATATTTAGTGAGAAAATTTTTTTTTCATTTATTGAGGTAAAGTAGGTTTACGTAATTTTGTATGATTTAGGAAAATAGATTCAAACCTCCTCAGATATATGTTACCCCTCACCTCCAACATTCAATGAAAACATAAATTTAAATAAAGGTATCTTTACCTTATAACCTGTACTATGGAAGATTATCAAGGAAAAATGAGAATTGTACATGTGTAAAATATGATAACATAATCTTGACTCAGTTTGGAAGTCTCAAAATATATTTTGCAGAAATTACACTCAGATTATTATATCTTATATATGTATATGTTGTACAAATTTAGATCATAGATCACATGTCTTGTGAACCTTTGACAGAATTAAACAAGCAGCATTTCAGTTTAAATACAAGCAAGGATTCTCATTTTCTAGCCTGACTGTTGCTGATAATCGTTGTGAAGCACATCATAAAGACTATAATGTGAGGAAACAGCTTATTCTGTTTTGAATAGAATTAAACTATTGAATGGAATTCACATTATTCTTTTTTCCTCTAACAAAGTGACACAATATCCACTGTTATGAAATATCACATGCACACCATCTTAGAAATGTTTCTCTAGTAAACTCATTATGAACAAATTATACCATGAATATCCAGAACTTACCTCAAAATTTAAGCAGAATTTAGAAGGTTCTAAGATAATTCAAATTGTTATTCTCACTGATTTTTTCTTTTACCTTTTCACTAGATTTATACATGAAAAATGTAAATGAGTGGAGATTGGGTAGAAATTTAAAGTCTAAAATATTCAGAGGTTTGCCTACCTTTATATTTAACTTTAGGTCCTTGTGAGATTACAGTATTTCCATTAGAAAATATCTGTTGTGCATTCAAATACATTTCTTTGTTTACTTGTCTTTTGTGGCACTGTAATGCTTGTGGAGGGATATAATTAGAGAACGTAGCAATAGAAAATCACTAATGGAATATTTGCAACTGTCAGCAGTTTTTCACTTTTCACATGAGGATGGGTTTGCTAATTGGATTAAGTGTGTCTTTAATGCTAATCTCAGAGAGCATCAGTTAAAGGAAGAACTACCATGTTACACCTGGCTTGTGTGCTAGGAGGTGAAGCACACAGCTAATAAGAATCTTTTAATGCATAGACTTTGTACATAATTAACTATGCCTTACATCCTTGATTAAAAATATGCTTATCAAGGATAATTGTTCAACTGAATCTTTAGGGCTATCTGGAGTAACTACCTATAGTATTTGAACTAGAGATGAATTGAAAGTGTCAACAAGTGTTTTAGGCAATTAAATTGCAGCTGATTTTACACATTTAAAAAGGAGTTCATATTCTGAGTTAAGTGACAGTGAGTAACAAAGACATATAATTTCATTTAGAATAGTTTTAATAATGAAGTGCATGAAGGATCCAATATAGAGCAGTACCTGTTAGATACAATGTCTATTTGTGAGCTAATTCTGCATATTTAAAGAACTGTATTATATTACAACAGAATTATTTGCTAACATCCATGGTTCCTCTCTTTTAAAAAGTTTTCAGACTATATCCCAAATGTCCTTGATATCGGACCAAATGATAAATAATGTTAGCCAGTGTAGGATGAGTTTAGTCAGGCTTTTTCCTCTTCTAGCCTGTATCCAGTGCCTGGGGTACTGCATCTTCCCTATTGTGGGCATGTCATTGTGTAAATGTGCACATCTGGGTTTAGGAGAGAGGAAATAAAGGGGCACAGAGGGCAGAAGAGAGAATGTGTTCAATAAGAGAGAACATTAAAGGGGGAGGAGGAGGAAGAGAGAGAGAGAGAGAGAGAGAGAGAGAGAGAGAGAATGAAGATTCCTGGGAGGTTGGATATATTCGAGTCCCCTGCCCTGGCCCTGCTTGCTCCTACAGCTAGTGAAAAGTAAACAGAGAGGTGGCCACTAAATGTCCCTCCACACCTTCCTAGGGATAGCTCTCTAGGGTTGCTGTTAGTGAGCTCCAGTTTCCATTGGGATATATATATATATATATATATATATATATATATATATATATATATATATATATATACTCATATATATATACTCATAGCCAATATATATATGAGTATATATATATACTCATAGCCAAATCATTACGTTGAATGAAATTGGGCACCTAGTTGTTGCACAGAGTAGAGACACTCTTACCTCCATATTCAACCCATAATACAGGGTGTATGCCTGTAGAAAAATAAAGTTTTGCACTTATTTTTTTATGTTTTATTCTAAACATGAAAAAGGGGAATTCTGAATTGGTAGTCAATAAGTTGCACCATAGGAGGAATAATGCTAGTCACTTTTTGATTTTTTCACCTATAGTTAGTGAAGAAAGTGAGACTCCTGTTGAGACTAGAAAATCCTTTCTAATCCACACAGTACCTACTTTCACTGTTGTCATTTGTAAAGGAGTTAGCACCCTAGGTAAGAGGTAAAAATAAGCCAAATAATTAAGGCCCTGGGGACAGTTGAGTGATTTAGAAAAATCACTAGTAAGACAAGAATTATGGTTCCTGTCTTATTTTTACAACAGATTTTAGAACAGTTTACTTGCTGATGTTTAGGTTCAGATGCAATACTCTAACAGCAGAATCCACAGATGCTTGAGTTCACAGCTCAAGAGATGAATATGTCTCTTCCCTCACTCATTTCTTCTTTCTTCCATTACATGCTTTTACTCCAGTAAATTGTCTAGCATCAAAATGAGAAGCTCAAGTTTAATTCTACTATCAACTTTTTAAATTGTTAGGAAACACAAATATCACCACACACTAAATCAAGCTAGTTTATCAACCCTATGGTCTGTATCCATCTGAAACTACAAATACTATGCTATTGAATAGTATAAGGAATAGCATTTACTAAGGAAGTAAACAGTGCACTACAATTAAATATCTGCTAAAATATACTTTTTTACATTAAGTTCTTTTATCTCAACTTGCTTTAAGGAATATACATATATCAACTTATGTATATTTACAAATTTTATGAACCATTGTCAGTTATTCCCATTGAAATAAAACATTTGAAGAAGAATTATTATACAAATTGGATTAGATGGGAACATTGAGAAAGAAATATTAGGTCATTTATCAGAGTCCTATTAAAATTATTGTGATTTTAAAGAAGTAATTTTTATAAACTTTGTATTTCCATAGTGTAATTAGAAACCTTTTCCTTGTTCCTTTCTTCAGTTCCTAAGCTGCACAATGTTATTTAGAAGGATACTATTTTATAAGGAAAAGCTATTTAACTAGGACAGACAAGAACACTTTCTGTATCTAATTACCTTCATGATTTCAGTCTATTTCCTTACCCTCACAGTGGCTGGTGCATTTATACTGGATCATATCTAAATCACTTCTAGATCCTTTAAGCAATACAGGAAATGAGAGGAGAAATGGTTTGTCATATATTGCCTCTAAATTATTTTGTTTTCAATTTAAATTCAATTATCTTTTAAGTCATCACTCCTCTACTTCAAGTGCCTTAGGTTCCCACATAATTTTGATTTAACTTAGGTCTCCAAATGTCTACTAAGCAGAGTGCACTATTTTAAGGTCTCTGGATGAAAGGAGAGAAGTGAGAACGATATCACCATAATGCCTGTGTCTTTCACTTATCAGCTCATGTACAAGAGCCTTAACTATTTTTATTGTAAAATCTAGCATTACCAGAAAACAATTTAAGCTTTTATATTTAGACATTCAATCTTTGTGGTACTTAAGATTTGAGGAGAATTAAAATTAAGTACTACTTGTTTGGAAATTTTTTAAATACTTAACTATTGTATCAAAAGCATACCCATAACTTTGCATAAGCATGTTTCCAATGAATTGGATAAGGAACTCATGAAAAACAATATGAGAAGTAATTCAATGTAAAGATACCTTTCAGAGGTAGGCACTTTTTTAATAAAGTTAAAGGAAGACTAATGGGACTATAAATATAACTTCATTAACATCAAAAGTAAATACATAGAAAACTGAAGCAAATGGAAGATATAGACATTTAAATTTTCAAAATGTTTCTCTTACAATAAGATCCTACACTAATGAGAAATTATATTTTTTGTTATCTTAAGATACATCAAATAAGCCAGCTATAAAATTTCACAATATTTCACAGATGCTCTGTGACTTGATTCTTACCTGTTTTGCATGCATATCTGTGTTGGGCTAGGTTTCCATGGGGGAAAAAGTAAATGTTTTTATAACCAAATTCCCTTAGGCAATGTAAGATTTTTACCAAAGCAATTGGAATCAGCTGAAAGATCTTGCAGGAAAGGCGGTTATTCCTCACAAATAAGGACCTGGTAGAATAATCACACTAAGTACTTTCTGCAATAAAACTTTTTAAATATTATCTAGAATGATTCAGAAAATGAAGATCTGTATGTATATGAACATAACTGCTTGCTTCTCATAAAATGAATTTGATGATTATAGAAAGTCCTACAAGCCAAGAATAGGTCACTGAACAAATTAAGTAGAAGTTTCACATTACTCAGATAAAGGATATTGTATTTTACATCACTGCCATAATATGAGTTTAGTGAATGAACACAGGGATTTATTTATTATTTATTATCTCATAAGTTTTATAGTAGATTTGAAGTCTAAAATAGTTCTCACAGAATGTAGTTAAGGTGTCAGTAGTTTGTCTATCTTTCTGGAGACTCTAGGGAGATTGTAGGTACATGTCTGTCTGTTTCCTAGTTCATTCAGGTTGTTGGCCAAACTCAGGTTTTATAGTTTCAGGGTTTGGGTCTGTTTTCTTGTCCCTCTCAGCTGTCGCTTGTCTTCAGCTTTAAAGGCAGCCCTTTTTCTTGACTGGTGGCCCTGGTTTTCATGTCTTATCTGTTTGATTCATTACGCCACATCTTTATCTTGTAAGGCTCATATGATTAGATTGGGGCAACATAATTCTAGATAATCTAGAATAACTTTCAATTTGATAATTATCACATCTGTAAGTCTCTTTTCCCATTTAAGGTGACGTATTCCCATGTTCTTGAGATAGGAACTCTGGAAATTATTAAGACACATTATTTTACTCACAACAGATATTTATTATTGTAGGGTAAATGAGTTGGTCAGGCTTTTCCCCACTATTAGTCTGTATAACCAGCACCTGTGATATTGCATCTTCTCCATGACAGTGTGGTGCAATGGGTGTGCCATTGTGTAAGTGTGCACACCTGGACCTAGAAAAAAGGGGCTAAAGGAGCATGATCACACATGAGAGAGCAAGAAAGAGAGAGAGCAAGCACACACACACACACACACACACACACCCAGGGAAGCTGTGAATATTTCTGGGAGTTAGGCTGCTCACTTACCTCCCAGCCACACCCCCCAAATTGCCCTTTGGCTTGCCTTGTCTGATGTGTCTGTGTAACCACTAGAACTGATAAAGAAATTATACAGGTTGGTGAGCTTGATGCATGCCTGTACTACATTTGGCATCATGAATTGGCTGCTTACATTATAGTTGGTGATAAGGTGACATCCCATCCTTATCAATGTGGATAGAGAAGGCACACAGACAGGTGGCATAGATGACAGGATGGTTTAATGCAGACAATCATGAAATAGTAACTTCACATTGTGATAACTTCACATTGTGTCTGAAAATTTAGTTTATTAATTTATGGAAAATTTTTAAATGCCTAAAATTTGTTCGTTTCTTCAAGAATATTATGAACACTTACGTATATTTTTGTTTGCTTCCTGTCCATAGGAAATAATTCACCAAGATTTTAACGTTTTAGAAAAAATGCTATGCATATGGAAGTTATTTCTAGTATGCACATATAATGTCTTTTCACTGAGAGAAGTTATTTTAAAAGACGAATGAAGATGAAAGTGAATTGGGTTTAAATAATTGGTCTTTACTTTTCAAAAGAAAATATCTGTGCTACATTTTGATGATTGAATTTTGATTCCAAAATATATTTTATTTTTGAAGATATAAATATCCATAAAGTCTTGAATTAATTCCTTTAATGAGTCAGCTGTTGCGGATGTTTATTTTCCTAAAAGGATGATGTGTAATTTGGAAAGATTTGTGTATTTAGCGATTTTACAAGGACTTGTCAATCTGTTTTATTATATATTTTATCTTTGCTTTTTTTACTTTCTGCTGTCTCTAGTAGTTTAATTTTGCAATTCCTAAAGAATTTTTATTTTTAAAGAGTAGGACCCAGAGCTACATGTTATGATGAAAAGAAATTACAGATATAACTTTTATAAGTAGTAATTCCAACTTGATTATAAGAAAGTGACTGATGTACCCATTATTTAATTTAGAAGTCTATTAAAATAGATTCCTAGCAGTGTGGTCGCTGGATTGAATGGTAGTTCCATTTTCCATCACAGCTTTCCATAGTGGCTGAACGTGCGTCCATTCCTACCAGCACCATGAAAGTGCTCCTTTCTAAACACACCCATGCCAGCATTTGATGTTGCCCTTTTTTTTTTTATGAGTCATTCTGACTGAGATGATATCTCATTGTGGTTTTGATTTGCATTTCCCTGATTATTACTGATGTTGAGTATTTTTCCATATGCCTGTTGGCCATTTGTATTTCTTCTTTTAAGAAGTGTCTTTTTAGCTCTTCACCCCATTTTTTTGACTGGGCTTTTTGCTTTGTTTTTGTTGAGTTGTGTGAGTTCCTTGTGGATCTTTGTTATTAGACTCATCACTTGTATGGAGGGCAAAAATTCTTTTTCCCATTTGGTTGAGATTCTTTTTGTTTTGGTTATTGTTTCTTTTGCTGTACAGAAGCTTTTGAGTTTGATATAGCCCCAGCAATTTACATTTTCTTTCATTTTATAAGCCTTTGTAGATGTGTCCTGAAAAATGTTTCTGAATTGTAAGTCTTGGAGTGTTTTGTGCATATTTTCTTCTATGTATTTTGTGGTTTCAGGTCTTATATCCAAGTCTTTTATCTATTTTGAGTTGATTTTTATCCAGGATGTGAGTAACCTGGATTCATTCTTTTGCATGTAGCAGTCCAGTTTTCCCAGAACCATTTGTTGAAAAGACTATCCTTTTTCCATTGTATGCGTTTGTCCCTTTGTCAAAGATTAGTTGATCAAACATGTGTGACCCTATAATTTTACTTGCCTATGTTAAAGAACAAATTTATCTACAAATATCTCAATCATATATCATAATTAATTGAATGAAAGACAGTTTACTCCTATAGGAAAGAAAATTAGGGAAATTTTGAAATGATCCATAAGAATAATTTTTCATGAATGTTCAACGTAATATCACCTAGTCACAATATCATTAAATAATCTAGTTGTATTGTAAATGCATCTGTCTGTATAAACACACATACATGCATACAGTTGTCTCTCATTCTGTATATCTATAGACAGACACATTTATTTTATATATTTTCATTTATATATAAGAATATTTTGGACCTTTATATTATAATGGAGATACTACATCATGACAGTTGGAGGCATAAAAATAAAATATTCCTTTAAACCTAAAAAATATGCGACTACAATACTACATATGCAAAGAAGACTAAAACACAGTCCTTGAGTATAACAAAATATTAAAATGGAAAGAGACATTTGTCAGGATATTTCTGGGAGCTGAAAAGACATAGTAATTCTACAATTTTGTATGCCAAGTTTATATTAAGATTGCATAGCTATAAGGCAGATAACTCTAATAGACATGTATAGAACAATAGAACACTGTGTTCAAAATAGCAGAATATAATTCTTTACAAGTTTGCATGAACTATTTCTAAAATATCTAACATGCAAGCATATAAAGCAAATATTGATCAATTTAAAAAGAATAAAGTCATATATACTTTTATGTTCTTTGACCACATGAAGAGTGAATATAAATTAAAACCAGAAAGAACTTTTGACAATCTCAACAATATTGAAATTAAATAATGTACTTGTAAGTAACCAGTTCATTAGTTGGTCTAGAAGAAGTTACAAAGGAAATTAAAATCTCAATGAAAGGAAAAAATACCTCAATATAGCAAATTTAGAGTTTCAACTAAAATAGTATTTAGAGGAAAATATATATCTGTAAATGCCAATAATATTTAAGAAGAAAGTTCTCAAGTAAGCTTTGTACACTGGGAAATGTAGCTTAGTAGTCATTGCCAGTAGAGACTGGAGTACAGCATTCTCCAAGAAAATGATGCTATCCTGTAACTGTAATTGAGAGGCATCCTGGGAAGGTTCCAGGTGACAATTATTGGTCTGTGGGCAGGGAATAATAGTGTTCCTTGGCTTAAAGGAGAATAAGCTGGCAATGATTCAGGGGCTCTAGTGAGACCTAAAGGCTGTGCAGTCAAGAAAGGAGAGAGTACAGGTTGCAGGGATATGACCAAGGTATACAATCAGCTGGGATTATAATCGTTTCTGGAGTAATGCAGAATTTTAGCAGTATGGAGGCTTTACCTTCACTGGACTTAATTTCTAATTCTGGGTATTCAATAGAAAAGGCTTCTTTCCATAAAGTCATTTCTATTTTCTTCCTTGATTTCATGGCTGAGAGATGGTCTTCCTGAACATACAAAAACCAAAGGAGAAGTGGATTATTTGGATCTAGCTCAAAGAAGCCTGTATAAAGATGCCATTTTGGAAAAATGTGGAAACTTTGCCTCCTAGGAGTCAACAAAGAAACAAAATGCTGGGGAAGAAATGAATTCTCTAAATGTAATGCTTACAAAAATGAAGAGTGAAATTGGCCAAGGTGGAATAGGTAGAAAAACCTTTACATTTGTTGGTAGATTAGATAAACAGAGAAGAATCTTCTCAAAAAAATACAAAAAAAAATTGTCCTAGTAACAGAAAATGGTTTGAGAATAGAGAAAACACTATCACCAAAAGTACACACTCAGAAAATTGCTATAAATATAAATTGTATAAAGGGATTAGTCCATAAGACACATTTCATATACTATCAGAGGGTCTGAAATGGTAATACAGTTTCTCAGTTATATGAATTTACCACTGGTTTGCTTTAGTTCATGGAATTGCGGTTCAATGGTGTAACAATACATTGGGTATTATTAGTGCTATGAGGCAAAACCACAGGGAACCGAAACTGATTCCAGGCAAAAACTAGGCGTACCCTGAAATCTCACATTATTAAGGGGAAGGTACCCATTCAAATGGATACTTTTGCATAAAAGAAAAGTAGTAAAATTCTAATGTGTACAAGGATTTTTAATCAGAAGTTCAAATATATTGCAAAGTTGAAGAAGAGAGAAAAGGATTTAAAATATGATTATGACTTCAAATCAAACTCCAAAGTCAAAATGGACAAGAGGGGTGCATGTTGCTCTTGCTGAAGGCTTCTCTGAATCAGGATTTTGGCTCCCAGGCCCTGGTTGTGGTGTAGGTGTAATTCTCATAGGTGGTCTCTATAATTGGCCTTAAGTCCCGTGTTCAGTGGTTCTTTCCATGCTCTTTTTGGGTCCTGCCCAAATGTGTGTGTGCACAACTTTTATTCATATCCCTCACCTATTCCATTTATTCAGTTGGATTATGAGCATTGTTCTTATTCTTGATGAGGACTGAATTGGGTAGGAGTAAGCCAGAGAAAGGCAGTCTCCCCTTTCCTCTTTTCCCTGCCCTTTCCTCACTGACTGGTCAGGCCCATGCAGGCTGCCTGCACACCTCCTATTCCATCTCCTCAGAATGGGGAACCTGCCCCTCCAACACCTCAGGCATGAAAGGCACAGAGGGCCCCAGAATTATGGCTGCAGTCCCAGCTGAGCAGCAAACCAAGACCTAGGAGATCAGCCAGACCAACCACCTGCTGATATCAGTCTCCTATGAGGGACTTTTCAACCGACAAAAGAGGGGAGCCAGCTTCCCAAAGCCAGAGGCTGGAACTCCAAGGTGAAGAAAAAGCAAAAAGGGGCAGAAAACAGAATGGAGGAGACAATCAGCAAGGACCATGCACTGATGAACTCCAACAAGCTCAGACTGGCTGCCTGGTGCAAAGTTAAGACTGGAAATCTAAGCAGCACAGATCACCATGCCCATGCCCAGGAACACAGATCCTGACCCAGGAAAAGGACATTGCTACAGAAAAGGCAGACACCAAAGGACTAAACATGGACCAACAATCAGTAATGAGAGAGGAAGTGGAGTGACTAGAGGTGCGGGTTAGTTCCCAAGGGAATCAACAACTATATAAAGATGTCTGATGTCTGAAATTAAGAAAAAATAGTGCAAATGTGCATTGAAACAGACAGAGCTGAAAACTGTGTGGCCAATGTCAAAAGGTTGGGCCACCAAGGGAGAGAATCTAAGGCATTCTTCTGGAGGTAAACACAAACAAGAAATTGTGTGGGGACAAAAGGCTGGAAAAGAAGGGAAACAAAATTCAAGATGTACAGCCTGAATTTATGGAATCTACCACCGGGTCCTGTTGGTAACTGACACAGATACCCAAGATAGTAGAATTGAACTGCCCTGCCTACTGAAGTGCTGAAGTTGAAAACAGAGCAGAAAGACCAGGAGAAATGTATGTCCCTCCCTTCTCCCCTTCCCTTTCAACACAGCTCATTTCTCCTTCCCAACACCATCTCATCCCAATTTCAGGAAGTTTGTTCGGTTCATGGCATGCTGGGTGTTATGATGCTAGAAGCCTGAGATACCCTATTATGGAGAAGGAACTGGTAAAGAATGCAGGCAATGGAGTTCACTCAGGTCGTAGTTCACTGTCTTAGAGTTTTTCCCTCACTTTTTTTCTAACACATAGTTTTCTGGATAATTTTTCTTATAGAAATAATTGATAGCATATATGTATGCTTTGTTCCAAACTTTATTTTTATAATACATCTTCCCTGATATTCTAATTGATGTAGTCCTCATATTGTGTTATTGTAGAGACTACTTGTATTTTGGAAAAGATGAATCTACACTAAATTTATCTGTTTACATGTTATATTCTTTGCTGGGAGATACATTGATTTACAATAGAATACTTTTTCTTTTAAATGTATTTATCCTCCTACTAGTAGGGTAATCATGTAACAAACATAAGAAATTAAGTATATTCAAAGGTAAATTCTAAGATGAACTTTCTTTTTCATTTTATTTTTCTCCTACTCTATGTGGATTCTTAAAAACTGGGGATAAATTGTAGCTATCTCATTATTTCAAGTCACTATCATGATAGGGACAATATTAAAGCAGCTACAAACCTTCTTTGCATTGTCAAAAACAAGTGTTATTAAAGATTGAAAAGAATCTTTGAAATGATTTAATATCCATTTCATTCAGAGATGAAGAAACTGATTGTCCAAGATTACAAAGTCACTGGTGTCAAAAACAAGCTTAGAACAATTGTTCTGTAGCCAATTTATGGATTTTATCATCATTCAGTGCATTTTTAGGTGTATGTTTTTGTTCTTATTTATCTATCCATCAGGCAATATGAACAAAAGGGAGTTCTTGAGTCTCTGAAAGGATTATGAGAGCCCAAAGACTGCATGTGAATTAAGGGCAAAAGCCTTTTTAGGATTCTGACATCAGAATATTTCTTCCTTCCCCTTGGGCCATGAATATACTCAGTAGCTTAAAAAATATCATAAATGAAAAAGATTTATACATCCTAAACTGGTCTCTACCCAAGGATATTGATTTTTTATATTATGTTTGAATTTTTTTTTTAAGAAAAACTAATATTTCTTGGACGGAGTGACTTTTAGCCAAATGGAATTTTCAACAGTTCCTTGGTTATAGCCAGGGGAAATATGATCATACAAGGATAGTCCAAGCATTTCTTTAGGGTTCATGAGTCAAGCTCCTCATTTCTCATTCACACTAAGGACACTTACACTTTAGTGAGCTAAAGGTAAGAAAGAATATCCCATGTTACCAAGATACATAGAGTTAAATTACCCATGTGCAATGGAGAGTAAAGAAATTTTACTTTGAGTCTCATTTATTTTAGTGGACTTGTCACTCCTCTGATGCTTAAGAGCACACTTGATCACAGGGCACAAAAGTATAATGAACTGAAAATGAGATGCGTTCAAGAAAAATAGAGCAAAAGTATGTTTTCTGGTCATAAAAATAGTATCAAGGTCATTTCTTATTGAGAAAGAAAAAGGCACAATTGTTTTTAGATTTGTTGTTTCTGAATCTAGGTTTTACTTTTAGCTGAGTCAATAATATATTCCCGAACATACCAGCAAAAGTCAAATCTTTTGCTCAAAATACTTCATGTGCCAGGAGTGCTCCCAAATTTAGATCCCACATTGTACACACCCTCAATGTGTAACCCATCACTAAAATGTGAAAATTATAAGAAATGATTTATTTTTAGTGAATTAGGATGAGTCCTGTCTTAACAAAGCAGAGTTAATGAAAAATAATCAGAAAGAGAGCAATGCAACCAAAATGGGAAAATGAGATAAAGAGATCAATTAAGTAAAATAACAAAAATATTTTATGAAATTAATATGTACAAATATTATGAGTAATAATAGAAATGAAAATTAGTTGAATGAGTGAATAGATGAATCAGTTTTGTGAATAAATTTCTGAATTTGTTTTACTGTTTGCTATATTCATCAAAGTTATTGGCTTTCTTGTTTTAAGGCATATTTTTCGTTAGGTAGTCCACAACTTAAATAAAATTTGGTTTTTCTTAAATGTTAAGTGTTACTAGTGAAGAAGATTGTGCAAAAAAAGGAATTCAAATAACAGAAAATGGCCTAATGTTTCAAGTGATTGCTTCTTCAAAGTTGTTTGGTTAAGAAATAGCATCTTTCATAGCAACAACAATCGAAACAATCAGTTTCAATTTTAATTAAATGATGAACTAATTTAACTTGATTAAATTACAACAACTAGCTGAATATAAACAATAATATTTAGCTAATTTAATTAGGTCTTGCTTTTCTCCATTTCTACGTTGAATGACAAATAGCTGTGTGTTAGTCTTTTTTCACATGTTTCTCTGTGCTTTTATTGGAAAGGTGTGTGTATATATACCTTCTAAAACTAGCTACATAGCACCATATGTTTATTTTTTCAACCTTTATACTTGAAAAACTTTCATAACACATAACAAAGAATTATTTCCTCTCTATTTATAATAAAAGAAACCTTAAGAAAAGATACTAAACTTTCTCACAAATAATTTTTTATTTCCCCTCCCCCTCAGAAATGATTTTAAAATTTATCTCAGATCATATTGATTTCACTAGTGAAAGCCTAATCTTCCCCCTCCAACCATACTATTATTTTTAAAATAATTACTAAGAATAATTTTCTATATTTTATTGCATTCTTGCATTCTATTTTTCCTGTGTTGCTTTCTTTTTTGTTCACTAACTTTATCCTTATGAAAATTGAATTTCAAGTGCTTGTAATATTGTTCAATCTTAAGATGCTCAACTTTCTTGGAGTATTACTATATTTCAGTTAGGTTTTGATTTGGTTTCACAGATAACAATAGCTGGAGTAAGACTGAAATTAATTTTCTTTTAAACAACAGCTGTTCCATGGGACACATCTCAGATACAGGGTGATAAATACTAAAGAAAAAAAAATCATACTGATAATCTAAAGGGACCCATGTCAATTTTATTCCAATAGTATTGCAACAAGGAAATGATACTAAACTCAAATTTTCACTGAAACAGACACAAGAAAAAAATTTTTTAAGAAATGGTACCAGGCTAATTGTAAGTGGTTAACTCTATTGGTTAATTGACTATATATTCCCTTCCCCACCCACCCCCTCCCAACCCCAGGGGGAAAAAAAAAAAGTAAACATTCTCTTATCTTCTAATCTTCATGGCAAGAGGCAAGAACAGGAGACCCACTGGGAAGTTCCTGCCCTTTCATGGAGACTGACCAACGTGTCTTCCTTGCAGCTTTCTGTTTCAAGGAGGTGCTTTTCAGATCTTTGAGAAAAACATACCCTAGTTTTTAACATTGATAAGAGATTTTTAAGTGGATTAATGCTTTTAATTGCCTTCTAGGTCATAATGAGATCAAAATTTCTATCACCAACTCTAACACTTTCACTGGGTCTAATAGTCTAGCATCCAACCATCTATGAAACAAATCTGTGAATATGAATACTTACTTCAAATTTAACATGCTAAAAAAAATCCCTAATTTTTCTTCTGAATTGGTTTCTCATGTAGTCTCTTTTATCTCATAGATTTGTGCTATGATCTACTTACTTTGTTAAGAAAAGACAAACTTTCCTGAAACAAAGCAAATAACATAAAAACAATATGATTATTTTATTTATACCATCACCCTCTATAACTATGGATCTATGTATTTCTCAAATTCCATAAATATTCTATCCTCTTTCTTGTCTGACACCTGATAATATGTCCATCCATTTTAGTTTTCTTCTAACTTACCTATTTTTTTCGCATTTTCTCATTGCTAATTTTCCCATGTGTTTTACAGATAATACTTTTAAACTAAGACCATGGTTATTACAAAATAGCTAGAGTAAGATTAATTGTCCTGACAAGAGCAACTAAAGACTGGATAAATTTTTAAAGGACCAATTTTTCACAAATTTGTGCTGGGAAGATAAACTTTATAGAGTTCACAGTTACCAACATGTAGTATTTGAGTAATCATGTATTCTCCTTTAAAAGTGATCTTAGGAAGAGAATCAAATAACTTGTAATACAATTTTTATTTGTTATATGTTCCAACTCACATGCAATACAGGTCAGGAAAAACTAGTTCCTGCATGGCTAAGACTTTTTGTATTGCATTGCTGGGGAAATAAAGAGAGTTCAGAGACTATGAGGAGGGAAAAATCCCTGTTAATTTCCTGATACTTTTGTGATAGCCTAGGTAATATCTATAATGATCAAAGTGATATACCCATATTCTAATACCTGACAAAGTGATGGAAATTAAATCCTAGCTAAAGGAAGCAACTATCATCCAGAATCTACATTACAAAGCCCGTAACATATGTCCTTCATTCAGGCACTTCAGGAATTAAAGTTAATGTATCAGAAACCAAGGATAAAAAATGAGAATAGACTCAGACTCATACATGATCCAGGTATGAGGTTTATCAGAAAATTATTTTAATATTATATAATAAATATTTTCAACAGAATAGATATGATGATAGCTATTATAGGTTATCTTGAATCTATTAAAGGAAATTAATGGGAAGTTTTAGAGCTAAAATATATGATATAAATAATTTAAAAATAGTTTTAACAGTGGATATCTATAACAGCTGTTAAAATTAGGAAACTGAAATATAGTAAATAAAGATTATCCAGATTAAGTCCTACTACAATTATAAAGGATGAAACATATATTGAAGAAAATAAGAGAATTATAAAATGCATATACATGTTTCAGTAGAAATAGACACTAGTAGAATCAATATTTATTTATTTTTTTTTCAGGGAATGGTCCTCTTACTAGAATCAATATTTAAAGGAATACTGAGCAGTAATTTTTCAAGCAAAGTATATCAGTTATGTATACAATATGTAAATATATAATCCAGACATCTATAAGTGGACTATGTGCATTGTATAGTAAAAATGTGCATATACATATATACATATATATACATATATACATATATATATATACACTGTATGGTACAGATGCACAGTGTATGTATATGTATGTTTCTATCAATCATCTGTTGATCTATAACCTATATATTATATCTTAGCAAAATTATAATAGAAAGTATATGAATACTCTAATGTGGGTCTCGCTACTTCTTTCTTTTTCTTTTAATGGAATGCCACTTCCTGAAATGACTTGCTTAGTGTCATACCACCTTCTAGGTTAAAAGGTAAGATCTGTGTCGATAAGGCTGGAAGTCTGTTTTGTTTACTGCTTAACGACATCAAATAAATCAAAGCCTTGTCTATCAGAAATACTCAAAATAAACATTTTTGAGTGAATGAATGCTGAGTATATATGTGTATATATATTTGGTCAGCCTCAGAATATATGTATTCAACCTAAAATTCCTATCATTTTAATATCTTCCAATAACTTTAATATGACATTGAAAAAATTTCTTCTGCAAAGATTTGACCATGCATGTGAACATACAGGTAATATTAGCTTCAATACAATTATGGTAAATTTCAGATTTAAAAGAACTGAGGTTTGTCTGAAGCTGCACATCTTAAACATGGCATGACCAGAACTTGATCTCTACGTATTATGCACAAGGTGGAGATAATAACATGTAACAACAATTCATTATTTAATTGGACAATTACTGTACTAATTTTAGGACAATAAACCTTGGTTAAATTAAAATGTAAAGATCTGAAACTAAGAACAAATCTTGATTTGCTTTTAAAGGTGTCAAGTAGATTTAAGAGCCAAGAGATGATCAGAGTGGCTTCCAATGAAGAGCGTTTCATTTCAAGAAGTAAGAACTAAGTCATTATCAGCATAGTTAGACTCATTTTAATCAGACACAATCTTTTAACTGTTTGAATTAATCCAAAACAGGTAACCAATTGATATTTTCACTCTTCCTCCCCCTCCCTTTTCCCCTCCCCCTCCCTCACTTCTCTCTTTCTTTCTCTTTTGAAAGGAACATCAGAACTCCTGTTTCCCAATGGATTCACTAGTCCCCAAAACAATAGAAATTAGACTATTGAGGTGGATATACATTTGGGCAATGCTATTTTCAGTTTTATTCTGTAAAAGAGCCATCTACTGTCAGAAGATATATGAAATTTTATTTGAAAACGAGAAATCTACTACAACTATTGGAATTGCCTAGAACTATAGGTTAAACAGCATAACTATTAAGGTTATGTCACTTTGACCCCAGTGAAAAAATCCATTATTTCTGAAACAATCTTTTTTTTAACAAAAATTAAATTATTTCATCAGACCTAAAGACACTTGTAGATATTAATATGCAATTACATTTCCAGGAGATTTGAAGTGTAGAATTAATTACCATTTTAATATTTGGCTTCATATTTTATATTATAAATATGCTATTAAAGCCTTTCCTCCAGGTACCATACATATTAGGAATCTCAAATAAGATGCCACTTAAGTAGAAACATGACTAGTATCACCACCAAAATTGAAGGTCTAGAACAATATTGAATGAATACAATATTTGCAGATGTATCAGAACAAATGGCACCAGAGTAATTTGTTTTTTAATCATAAGGAAAGTTAGGCTATATATCTCCTGCTCTCACTGTCCACTTCAGTATAATTGGAATGTGATTGATAGTTCATAAGCACATATCCAAAAAATGCACATAATTGAAGAATAGAAACATATTTTAGAAATACATAGTTTAATTGATGTCGTGAGGAACTGGAACAGCTGGAAGCCTTACTTCATTATGCTACTCCTTTACACTGGGCCAGAAGAGCATGAGAAGTTTCGTATTAGCTGTAAAACCACCTTTCTCCCTATTGTAACCATACTCTTAATTTCATATTTATATACTCAGAATTTGTGAGTAATTATCTGCCCTGAAGGAAATGGGAACTCTTTAGAGAAGTGAAGAGATTTTGCAGCCTGCATGTTGAATTGATCTCAAATTAAAAAGCACTGATGTGTCTTTTGAAGTGAGATTTCATCACCATACCATGGACAGCAAATTCCCAAATTAACTGCAGATTAGTTTATATTTTAAGTGTTCTGATATTCAAATTAACATCATCTAGATTGACACTTGGGACTGAAGTAAAACAGATGAGGAATCAGACAAGGTGCTGCTACTCTCATTTAATAAGTATGTAAAAACATTCAAAAATAGTTCACACATAATAAATGTGAACCTAACCAGAACATAGTTGTTTTAATGGATGTTAGTGCTAATCTAATTCAAATATTCTTTATAAATTTTCATCCAAATCTGTTGCATTACTCTTCCCAAAATGACCTCAGCATTTTTGGTAAGTAGGCAAGAGAAACATGGATATTTCAGTTATGTCACTTATGAATCCACTGGAAAATTTGATAATAATAATTGCCTTGTTTGGAAAACAGAGTTCTTAGTTTGAAGTGGGATAAAATATAAAGGACACCAAATAAAATATATATTCTGAAATTCCCTTACAAAGTGAGGTAATTAAAAGGAGTGGATTCTTATCCTTTATTCTATAGGGATTTGCAGATCATTTTCAGTAAAGCTACTCAATTATTGACTAAATAACAGTTTTCCTAGTTATTGTGAGATAAGTGGCTTTCCCTCAAATCCACTTCTACCTGGATCTCAGAACCTGATCTTTTTGGAAATAGACTCTTTGGAATATAATTAGATAAGATCATATTGGTTTATTGTGGGTCCTAAATCCAAGGTGTCACTTTTGAATTTAGGGCTCACCCCTTATTATTCTTATTATTGTTATTGCTACATCTCATAAATTCTGATGTTTTATTTTTATTCCCATTCATCTGCTGGTATCTTTTATTCTGTGTTTGTTTTCCTCATTAAACCCAATAATTGTTCAGTGTTATATTACTTATTTTACACAAATCTTGTTGTTTCATCCCTTTTCTTGAATTCTGGTTTTACATTATAGTATGAAAAGATGTTGTGTGATGTGGTGTGAGTAGTCAATATTTTGTGGTTATTTTCATTGAAAAACTTATGACAATTAAATAGTGCGTTTTATGCTAAAATGCATACAGATATTTTATTCATAGCTGTGATATACAGTGTACTTTCAAAACATACCATATAATATTTATATGTGCTTGTATATTTTCATATGTATATATGAATCTGAATATGTGTTTACATATATATTAAAATGATCACAAATTATTTTATTTTTTTCTAATATATGTAAATTTTGTAATATATAGGATTTCAGTGTTACATGTTCTAAGAAACAATAATATTCTGGTTTTAGTCTAAAAATTCTTCATTTTAATACATTTAGAAACAAGTAGCACTCTTCTCACTGATGTTTAAGTGACCTCCCAATGTGTATAAATAATCACATAAGGATTTAACTAAAGAAAATAATTTATAATTTATGGAGACTAAGGTACCATCATCATAACCCCAAATCAAATATATTTATAGTAATTGCTGTTTGTCATGTAAATCAGATAAATGGCAAGCTTTATTCTAAATACATGTGATGAATCATGACAGTTTATACTTTAACATTTAAGCTTTTATAAAATACCACTCTATTAAATTTGGCATCAATTTTGTGACTATATCACAAGTTGATAATGAAATAGCAAATGAAAAAGAAAAAGTACATTGCCTGAAAGAAGACAAAATATGAAAAAAACAAACTTAGAATAAGTTTGTAAAAATTATGAATAAAACAGACTATGAAAGTTATTTCAAAACATTAAGTAGGAAGTTGTTTATTGAATATAGAAGATCTGCTTGTGTCTATGTCTAAATTCATATATGAGTCCAATTTAACTCATACATTCCACAATTTAGTAAAGATTTTAGGGGAAAGTACTCCTAGTTGAACAAGCTTATGGATACTAAATATATTTAGCAAGGAAATAAATGCCTTAGATTTTACTTGCATTGGGATGTCATAAGTATTTCATTTTGTATGCATTTTACATCTTGAGTCACTCAACTGTTCTGGGGTATTTAAGTTATTTTCATATCTTGGTCACTGCAAATAGTGCTTCTAAAGTGCAGATTTACTTTGGGTAGATAGTGTTCTTTGGGTAGATAAATAGAGATGGAATTGATGAGTCATAGGGCAGATCCATTTTTATTCTTTTGAGGAATCTCCATACTTCTTTCCACAGGGACTGGATGAACCTACATACCATACTGCCACCAACAATGTAAGAGACTTCCTATTTCTTCACATCCTTGCCACCACTTGACATAATGTTCTCTGGAATTACTATCTAGGTCTTGTTCTTCATAGACTCTCTCTCTCTCCCCCAACCCTCGCTCTCTCCCTCTCTGTCTACTAAAGGTGAAAGATTTCAATGTTCCACCCTACTACTCTGATTCCTGTCACTCTCATTATCACCCCAAAATTAAGTATTCAGCCTCTTTAGAGCTCAAATAAAAATGAAAATATAAATTTTACCTTCTCTCTGAATTGCCTGTAGATTGAGTAACACTCTTAGAGCTGCAGTTCTGAAAGACAATTTTTTACATCATTATACGGAGCATTTAGTTCTTCATTGTCTCATTACCTCTCTATTTCCGATTAGGATCTTGGTATTAACTTCACACAATTAATTTGACCATTAAAATGGCTTGCTATACAAATGATTCAGAAATTTCCTTGTGATTCAGAAATTTCCTAGCATCTTTCCACCGTTAAATTTTCAAATATTCATTGAAAGTACCTCACTATTTGTATGGAAACTATGTGAATTTCAGTTAATTTTTAGTAGGATTTTCCAGCTTAATATTTTGTATCAATTTTTAAAATTACATATCAACATTTGTGCATCCATCCATCTGCTAGAATTTACATCTTACCATCCCCTTCATGGAAGAATAGATAATGCACTTACTGTCAAAGGCCAATTTTTCCACCTAAGCTCTCACTTTTTCAAGTACATTATTTTAATCTCTGTTCTCCATTAGACATTATGAAACTTACACCTGCAATGGGTCATTACCACCAGATTATAAACTTGGACGAGCTGAAGTGTTTAAGTGTATGGTTGTAACACCAGTATGCCCACATGGGAATCATGAGTTCTCTACTTAGCTCTTCGTGCTAGTTACTTAATCTTTTGGAATCTTAGCATTAGCGCTGAAACAGTGGGTTAATTTTAGTTCAACGTTCCAACTCGTATTTCATAAAGCTATTATCCATATTAAATGAGATGATATGTATATGATATGTGCTTAGCACAATCCATTACACAGACTAAAGTTACAAGGTTATGTTATAAATGCCGTGCTCAACTCCCTCGTATTCATACCAAAAGTTTCGTTTTGAAAATGTTATTTAATTAAATATGTCAGTAGTTTCCAACTCATTTATCACTGCCATTGCCCTATATTTGGTAAGAACCAAATATGGTTCTTACCCAACCATATTTGGGATTTCTCAGGAATAAAAAAAGTTCTGAATACATTGCTTTCCGTTAATGAGTTTTATTACTAAAATTATTATTTTTACAATTTTATTTCAGTTTATAATATTTTCTTTATATAGAAACTCCAGAAGTTCATACCCAATTTATGACTTCTATAGGTAACATTTCCTAAAATGAGTGTGATTAAAACCATAAAAACATTTTTAATCTTTTTTAGTACTTTGCATTTTTGAAGATTATTAGTTAAATGAAAAACATAATATTCAAATTTGACAGAAATATGCTCTTTCAAACTACAATTATACACAACTGTTTTCATATCAGTTATAAGTAAATTTTTCTATCAAATTAATGATAAGCAATGTCAGATTTCTTACATATAGAGTATATTTTCCAGTTGTAGTATATTTCCCCCACTCATTCAAATTTGGTCAATGGAATATAGGAGGATATCTCCTAGACCACTTGCAAGCATAAATGTTAATAACTATCAACTGCTTCTGAAGTTTACTTTCATCCTTTTGTTAAGGAAGGAGCATATATCTGATTTGAGACATATCAAGCTGAATAAATAATCTGGAGAGAACAACATCAGTATAACATAATAAATGCCAGCATAGTGTATCATGTGATAACAATATTTGTTCATGCTTAATTATATTATAAACCATTAAGATTTAAAATATAATTATCTTTGTATTTTTAATAATTGCAATTTAATAAGTTGTTTTAATTTTAGCAACCTAATAAAAACTTAACAATAGAGGGACAATCATTGAAATACTACATAGTATTTTCTCTTATATTTCATGGGAGAAATTTCATTAGATAATCACTTCCAATTTAAGGGTCACCAACAAATAAAAGGTTTTAACATCTCCAATCTCAATAATGAGGAAGGGAAAAAAAAAAGTATTAGGTTAGCAACTACCATTCTTAACCATATTATACTAAAGGTCACCTATTTCATTTTTAGCAATTATATGATGTTTATTCTCTCTAGGTGTGGATGGATTTTTAACATTACAAAATGTAAAAATGGTTTATTGCATTATTTTTGTTCACTTGCAAACAAGTTCAGATTTCTCCCCAGGTTAATACTGATCCTGACTCCTCTTTCTTCATTTCTGTTCATTTCAGTGCCATTTTTGATGACTTTTTTTTTTTTTACTTTGTCTTTGGAAAACTTCTATTAACTTGATAAAACATTTTTTTCTGAATGGAGTTTAAAGAATTTCTGGTTTAATCATCTGCTAATTTTTAATTCAAACATCAACTTGTCATATTCTTTTGTTTAATGTTTTTCTCTGGTAAATATAAAAGAGGAAGGAATAGGTTTAGACATCTTAGGAGAGAATAACTTAACAAAATATAATCAGTATTTCCCTATTATAAATTGACATTTTGAACTTTCAGCTTAAATTATAGAACAATTTTGAAAAAGATAAGTGACTTGAAATTTGAGTAAAAGAAAAATTCAGGTAGCTGTGATGACATTTTACACTGCTTATTCTTTTTCTTCCTTGACTCATTCGCATAAAAATCAAGTCACCTATAATATTCAAGTTCAAATTATGTTATAAGCAAAAACACATACCAGTTCTGTGTTCACACTTTTGAATGAAATCCCTGAATGCTGTGTCAGATTAAATATAACGAAATTCTCAAATATGTTATGAATTGACATACTGGTATTTATCAACACTAAGTGGAGAACAGTTTAGAGACAAGTTTCTTTTTCTGAAGGAGAATGTGTTATCAAATGTTGGGAGCAGCTGGCATGGCAGATTGTCCTTGTTTGTCCCCAGCTTAGGTTTTGTTGAACACTTCAGCATGTATTGGGTATGCTATTTAGGCTAGATATGACATTTTCAGTACCCCTTAAAAGGTCAGAATGACAGATGTCTGAGTATAATATTCTCTACTGGAAACATTTATGCAATGATCAAGATATATATTTTTGAACACTGGATTTATTTTAAGTGATTTGTGAGAATTTGATTTTCAGAATTCCAGGTTCTGGTTCTAATTTGTCTGTCTCCTAGACATAGCACAAAATAAATGATAAAAGGAAATAACATTAATGTTTACTCTCTATATAGGGTTATAAAGACTAAATACAGGAAATACTTTGCAATTGCAATTTCAAATTCTAAATGTCAAATGAACATTAGCTTTCATCATAGTATGCTTATTTTTTATGTAAACAGATGAACATGCCAATTTCCAATGGTACTGATAGCAGTAACAACAATGAACAAAGGGTGACCAGTGATCTATGGTGAAGGACTATGTGTTCTTTGTTGTGAGTGTGATATGATGGCATGCATTTCAGGGGTTCAAAACCCTGAATGATAGACTTTCATAAATCAGTGTTACCTAAAAAACAATAATTTTATACAGTCTTTGAGGTGGTTTAATTTTTTATTTCTCTCACATTTCAATAATATCTCTGAAGAATTCCAAATTTTTCTCTTAACTAAAATGATACAAGTTATTATTTTCACATACTTTAAATTTTATGAGTTACAAAGATGAAATTTTTGAACTTGGTTATCCCAGGAATCATCAAAAAAGGGCAGGCACATTTAATTATCTTTTACTTCTAGCTCTAAGGTTTACTTCCAAATTTTTATTTTTCTTAAACTATGCATTTCTATAGTAGAACTTGCTATTGGTTAAATTATTTTAATTTATTTATGTTTTTCAAAAGCACTTTAATTCATAAGTATACTGTCTCTAATTTTATTTTTAAGAAGATTTTGAGTTTTTGTGTTCCCAAAACAGCTTGCTTTTTAGCTTTAAGAAAATTGTTAACTGAATAAATAATAATAAATATTTTATATCTCAAGAAGATTGGAAATACCTTCAAAAGGCATCTTATTTAGTAGACAAATATATATTTAAAATACATCTCCAGAATACAAACACTTTGTAAATATGGCAAATATTTGTTCACATAAAACTAGGATCATTCTAAAAAAAAAGAATATCCTGGTATTTGCACTCATCAGGACAGCAGATTTTGACATTCATATCAATGGGTCCGAGATAATCTGTAAGTATGTATACATACACATGCATCAAGGTGTTTGTATTATTTTCCTCAATAATCCCTCACCCTTATAGAAGAGTTTGCCAAGTTTTCCTGTAGACACAGAATGTTCTAACTTTCCATTTGTAGACTTAAACATATGATTTGATTTTATCTAAAGGATAGTAGTCTATATGAGGCTCATCATATATAAATAAAGAATAAATGTGTTTATGCAGATCTTACAGTTTTCTTGTTCCATTCTTATTCCATGAGGAAAATTTGTTCGTTTTTAAAGTTCTCATGGTTTCTTGGAGTAAAATGACTTGAGTACCAGAGATAAGTCACAGTAACTGTTTGATAACATAACCTTTCTAAGACACATAGTAGAGGGCAATGCAATCAGATAAAAAAGAAATTGTTATTCTTATATTGATTTATCTTACTCCATTTTTTATAGTATGACCACTATTAACAAAGTAAATGGTAAAACAAATATTATTATAATTTTTTTTCAATTTTCCTCACTAGATAATGATTTCCTCATAACTGGAAACACTTTTTTTCTCTAAAGAATGTACTTCTGAAACAATTCTTATAAATTCCAGCCTCTTAGAATGAAGAATTTAAGAAATTCCAGTACAACTTTTTGTGATTTAACCTTATTTACCCTACAAGTTGATACTATCCATCTCAAAATCATCCTTTTTTTCCAAGAAGGAACTTGTGTACTAAAAATGATTCTCAGAAATATGAATTTGAGATATCTGATTTTTGGATATCTGAATGCATTTAATCTCTAACTCTATTTCTCCTCCCTCCTTTCTTATTCCCTCTGTTCTTCTTTCTCTCTCTTTTAAATAAAGTTAAATGTGTAGCTCACAGTTTTTTTTTAGGATACAAAGATTGCTTTCGGAATTAAACATTGTTCAGTACCGAAATATTGAAGAACTGGAAGTGCAAGGTATGAGGTGAGAAGTTTTATCACTGCATCATTTATACTAACCCAGGTTTCAGTCAAATATCACTTTAGGACTGATGATTCTTGGAAAAATGAAAATGGATGCTTCAGAAAGAGGTGTACTTGTGAAACTGAAAACACATATGCTAGATTTACCATGCATTACTTTCCATCTTACAGTAGAAAACCCTATAAAAGTAGCAAACTCACAACTATCTGAAATTTGTAGAGTTTTGTCTGACATATTTAAATGTGATATAGCCAGGTTCCAAAACTGCATTTATATATGACTGCTGGTATGTTGGTGGTGACTGTGCAAAAGAAAGACTAAAGCCTGCAGGTAAATGAAATAAGATTATTTGCAAATATACTATGATTAGTTAAAGATATAAAAAGAAAGACAAAGTTTAAACAGAGGTATATGTAATTAATAATCAAGGAAATGACCTCAAAGAAAACCTCAATTGAAGGTACAGACGCTCAGTTATATTCTATGAATGATAAACTGTTCCAAGCTGATTTAGTGTTAAACTTAGAACGGATCTATAATGACTTCAAATACTTGTTTTCCTATTCATTGAGAGGTGCCTCACATATATTTTCTTATTAACACTGTGCTAAATTATTTGGACACCCTCTCAATTTCCTTACACTACCCTTTGTAACCCTTTTCTCTCCAGTTATATCTTACATACTATTACCTTATAGATTTTAAATCCCCAGCTCTCTGTCTTCCTTGCAATTAGTTTCACCCTCTATTTGTTCACTTTCTCAAGACAGTAAGTTGTGGCAATCTTAGTGCTCAAATCTTTATTTCATTTTTCAGAAAGCATGAAAGTATCCAAATATTATGTTGTATCTATATATTTGTTGTTGCCTAATAGAGTTTTGAAATCTGTTGTTAAACATATGTTTGTTTGTTTTCTGAAATTTTTATTGTTTTAGACTGGAGTGTGTGATATATATATATATATATATATATATACATATAAATACATATAAACAAAGAACTATCAGAAAATAGGTAAACAGACATTTCACTGAGGGTTGTGAGGTTTTTGTTTATATAAAATAATTATAATTATTGAAAATATGAATGTTAGTGAATGGAGAAATCCAACTTTGAACACAGATGCAAGTAAGCACACATAAGGAACACTAAGATAGCTGGTTGTGTCAGGTATTGACAAAGATATGAAGAAAATACCTTAAATGTACATTATTCTTGGGAATGTAAAACTGCATGACTGCTTTGGGAATATTCATTTCTTAAAGAGTGAAACATGTACTTTCTATAACATCAGCCATTATGTTTAGTTTTTAAAATGATAAAACATACATCTAAATACAATGTGAGATACTGAATTAAATCTTGTTGTAAATCATAGCTGGAAAAAAGTGATAAAATTTGAACAAAATCTGTTCAAATGAAATAATATCATCATAATATTAATTTCATAACTTTATTATTATACCATAGATATGTCATATCCTAAATTTAAAAAAAATGGGTGAAAGAGGATGGTATCTGTTCTGTAAATCTATAATTACTTTTCAATGAAACAATATTTAGAAACTTTAGGAAACATCCCATAGTCACAATTCTTTTTTGCCAGGAAACTCTTAGTGTAAAGAATTATTGACATTATATGCCAGTAAATGCAGAAAAACATGAAGTACTAGTTGAATTGATCAGATGAAAGCTTAAAAATAAGACATTACTCTTAGAGAATGTAACTTACATAAAATCACAATTTCTGGAAAAAATAGCAAATTGTAACTGAAACTTAAACTTCATATTGTTTTATTATGGTTAATCTATATATGGGTAAGAAGACATTAAAAATGTTGGATCAATATGAATATTATTTGGAAATTTCAATTTTTATCTTGTTTATTTCTGTTATTGACTGTGCATCCTTTACTCTTTCTGAGATATAACACAATTTTCATAAAAAATGAAACAATTTATGTTTAAATGCTTTATAATTGATTAGTAACATATCTACTTCAAAAAATATAGAATATGCTCATTATAGAATATGCTCATTGCTATGTATGCATGTGTTAATAAATCTTTTACTGTTTGTTCAGTCATTAATATAACTAGCACATAATAATTTATCACTAGTCACAAACATTTCTTTTACTTAGCTTTAGGTCAGACATGTAAATCTACCAAATACCTATTGGAATACAGGACAGGATTTTGTTGTTTATTTTATTTTTTTATAGTCCAAGAGCGCCATGAGCTGGTAGTTTAGGATTCATTATAAATGAATACTAACAATATGATACAAGATAATACTTTGTCAGATGATTAATTTGTTGCTTTGCTTCACATTTAATATTCAAAACAGGAAGATATTTTAATTTTAGGATAAAACCAGCCTCATTCAATACTAGAAATATAATTGCAAAGGCACCAAATATTTTTGTGTTTCCTTTCTAGGTTAAAATTTCAGAAGTCAATAAAATATAGAAAATATCTTAATGTCACCTAAGACTAAATGCCAGATAAAATGTTTTTGTGACAAATATATTGAGTCCTAAGTTTACTGTTCTTAAAATCCACAAAATTCCTTTGATTGTATTCGATCTAGTATAAATGAATGAGGTTACAATTTATCATTACAAGAAATAAAAGGTTATAAACCGCTGAACCAATGATTTAAAAGTAAGAATGTTTGCCTAAATATTATTGAACCTACATTTGATGGAAGAGAATTGCCAACATGTCACTTAAGAGTTCTAAGTTTTCATTGTTGGAGCAGTGAAATATAAGCTGGGATGTCAGAATTTAATATCACTCACTATGGTGAGACATTCATTAATTAAACATCCACAGTGTGCAAAGTGCTCCACAGAGCAAGAGAGGCAGGCTCCTTTTCTGTTTGGAGAATGGAAGTCATTTCCTTTTGGGACCGCCTTTCCTGAAACATATTCTATGCATTAAGAAAAGAATATGTCTCATCATGTATAATAGAGGGCATGGGTTTCTGCTGTAAGGATTGTTTATGGCTACCTATTCTTGAAAGACAGAAAATATATCTTTAAAAGTCACACATTGACTGCTAGTATTTTATGCTTTAATAAAAGCTCAGTCACATAAAGAAATTGCCATGCGTTATTGCAGTGGTATTATTAGGTTCTATATCTTTTAGGTATTAGTAGGCTATTGAGCGACAACAAAGCCTAAATCTTCTTGCTCATATCATTCTGGCAAAATGATATTCAATAATCAAGTCAATCAAATCCCAACTCATGTGTGTTTTTAGTTCTATTTTCTCAATTCCCTTAAAACTAGTTGCTATGGTCTATTCTCTAGAAGAAAGTTTTGTTATTCTACTGAGACTTCTTTCTTGGTTTTGGTTGTTATCATATGTTTGCTATTTCTGTTCTCAAATAAACTGAATTCCTTGAGCAAAATGATGTTTTTGATTTCCAGTAGTAATCCTAAGTAGAAAATAGAAAGTGAAAGAAGCCAAAATGGTGTCTAGGGTACACAATTTGTTTGTTTGTTTGTTTGTTTGTTTGTTTGTTTTAAAAAGAGAGCACAGGGAAATGTTTTGTTTCATAGTGTCAACATTTTGATATTTGGGTCAAGTCAATATCCTCCATTCTCTATTCCCTTTTCTTATGACTTAAAGGAATTTTGAAGAGTGATAGTAAAACCTTATTCTTTAGAATAATGGCACTCACTTTAGTATCTGGGAAACCAGTTGCTATCAGCAACTAGTATACAATTCACTATTTCTGTGTACCTCTCTCAACTTTTCATTTCAATCACTGTGTAGATCTGACACCTTCGTTGGTAGACAGTGAACTGATTTTGTTGCAAGCACTGATAGAAAATACCTATATGCAAATTTTAGATAAAAATCATCTCTCTGATTTATTTCCTTTTATATAAAATGAAATGTTTAGGGTAAATTAGTGCCCTTTCTAAATCTCAGACACCAGAAAATATTGCAGTAAGTACTATCTTTCCCCCCCCTATAATTTCTCTTATTCTGCTTAAGTTGACACCCAGAGTAGAAGACACATGGACGAGTGATCACAGCTATAGCATTGCATTGAGTATGAAGTCCCTCTTAAAAAAGAAGGGCATCTCTAGAACCACTTTCTTTTTCAAGTTAGTAATGCTTTTTCTTAAATGCTAAAGTGATAGTGTCACTTTATGTCCTTTAACTAGAGCTAGCATTTCAAAAATATGATTGAGTGGACTTCAGAAATATGTTTCTTTCACATAATTCTTCACATATCAGTTGCATATATTTTCCCTTTCACAGTAGTATTTTATTACATATACAGTGATGTAAAACTCATAGTGGTTTTTATTTAATGTATTCAAGTCCAAGGTGAATTCATCATAATAGCTAAAAATGGCTAGTCCTCTTGCTTATCTGGGACGCTAACATCACTACTAGATAAATAATGCAATCTTCTTAGCCTTGTTCTGAAACAGATCAATAACATTTTCAAAATAACTCTGGATAAAGTAAAACCCTGGGTTTGCTCTTAAAATGATTCTGGTTTAACATTAAGTGCTTGCAACTTGGCATTCTTACAGTTATTTGAAGGTTTATGGTGAATAGAATTCATACGAGACCCTGAATACTAAAGCTGCCTAATGACTCCATAAATAATATTTGAAATGTGGGAGATGAAAAGGGGGGAAAGGAAAAAAATAGAGAGCATAGTGCATGATAATTTTATTGAAATATATTTTAAAGAAGTGGAATTTGATGATTTCAAGTCTTGTTTATTTTTAGATAGGGTGGTTGTCTTCATAACAAATTTAAGTGACCATATAACATTGTATACCTATACCAATCTCTAAACACTATCCACAGAGTAAAATTATTTACTTGATTTTCTTCTATGTTTAACATTCTACTAATTATAAGATATACATATTGCCTTATGTCCACTTGCAATTGCAAACATGCAAGAATATTCAAAACAAATTAAGAGTCAGTCAATAAGGACTTGTTATGAGTTTACTGACTGAAGGTCATGTTCTTTTTATATCTCATGAGCCATGTCATAAAAGAATGGAAATTTTGATAAGGTAAAGAATTATTCTCAAAACTTTAAAACAACCAGCTCCTTAACTGCCATGCTTATTACTCCTTTGTGAGGATTGAAAAATGTGCTTTAATGATGTAACTTTAATTGCAAAACAGTTCAAACAGATAAACTATGGATCAAATGCATTGCTTCAAGTAACTTTCTTAATTACTAAATAGCAGTATAATAATTAGTCCATTTTTCTCATTGATTTTCTAGCAAGGGCATGATTTGTGTCATGCATTTAATGTCAAGATTTTTGTTACTACCAACTTTCTTATCCATATATCCTCTCCATCATTTTAGAAATGTAAATAGATTTTAACACCCCTTTATACTGAAATTTGATAGCAAGCTACAGATATTGTTAACATTGCTGCTTACAACACATTCAAAATTTAGTACATATTCAGTGCATGTGTTTTTCATTTTTCTTTTGTTTGTTGTCTATCTGTATTAATTCTATCTTCCATTAGGAAGATTGTTATGATTTCATGAAATCCCTATTAGGAAACAATGTCCTCACATGCTTATGAAAAGGAAGCCTGAACTGTACCTTCTTTTAGATAATATATTAAATGTATATGAAATTGTTTACAGTGCATGGCAACTTTTTTTTTGAGCTTTTCTATATAGTCATATTCTCAGACTTATTTTACTTACTTTTGACCTGAAAGTTTAGAAATTTAATTGTGTTTTTCCAGTTGCCATTTTGTAAATTGAGAGTTAATTGTGGAGTCTTAATTTTGGAAAAATTTAGAGTTTTGGAGAACATAGCATGGGAGTCTCAATATAATTGAGTCAAAATAAAACATTTACAGTTAAAAAATTTATTCTGCCATCTGAGGAGATGTATCATAAGAAATGAAACTTCATATCACTTAGTACAAGAGTTCCCTCTATTGCTTGCATTTTGGAAGATAATGGGTATCAAACTACAGAACTATAGAAAGTAAGCTCCACACCAAGCATGGTGGTGCATTGGGAGGCAAGAAGCCCAGGATCACTTGAGTTCTTGGGTTTGAGCTACCCTGGGCAACACAGCGAGACCTCGTCTCCAAAAAGTGCCAGGCGCGGTGGCAGACACCTGTAATACCAACTACCTGAGGAAGCTGAGGTTGAGGATCGCTTGAGTCTGCGGAATCGGCACCATCCCAGGCAACCTAGTGAGACCTAGTTTCAAAAAACAAACAAAAAAGAAAAATAAAGCAAGCTTCTTTTTTTTTCAGTGAAAAAACCTCTAAGATTTAATTTTTACTTCAAAACATCAAAGTGACTTTAGTGAATGTTTATATCTACAATAAAATAGTATTTTCTGCAGGTTTTATTAAAATGTTTTATTTATTTTCTCACATCGTTGTCAATTTTGGGCAGTATTTGATTTCTCCCCTCAGGTGTAGTCCCTGCAGTGCTCCGAATACTGCAGCCCCTGTTATCCATCACCGCCATCCCTGTGCTCTTACCTCCCTCCCTGTTTTGACCCCTTTTTTCTCCTTCCCTGTTATATGCCTCAGATCTATCGTCAGCTTTCAACTTTTCCCCTCTGATCCTTTGTTTAGTTTCCCTATATTCAGAATGCACTACAACTTTTAGAACACTAAGAGTATATTTTAAAGAAAAATAAATTTTCTATTTATGCTTATATCCTCTTTAAAAATGTTTTGAGTTTACCACTTTGCATTGTTTTTCTGAAATTATCATCATCATCACCATTGCTATTGTAATCATCACTAGACAGTATTTATTTCTATTATATATAGGTTTGTTTATATTTTTTTCCTTGCCTTTAGGATGTTCCTCACCCCAACCCTTCCTTTTGTGCCCACTCCCCCCTCCCCATCCATCTCTTTTTTCACTGCCAGTTGTTGGTTCAATTTTTAGCCCATTGCATTCTTCCCTTTCTTTTCTGGAGTAATGCTCTTTTGCCATGTGGAGACGTGTTTTCCTGGGCCACAGTGGCGTGTGCTTAGTTTTCCAGGTGTATCTTTGTTGCAGGTAGCCAGCTCATCATGTCTGCATCCTTTCAGTGTCTCATCCTTCTTACTGATTATCTTCTCCAGCCAAGTTTCTGTCACATTTTTGCTTCTTTGCTTTGTGGTTCTGAAACTGGGTGGCCCTAACCCCCCCCCCCCTTCCAGGTTGTAGCATTTAACAAGGTACTCTGCTCCCATTGGCTGGTGGCAGTTTAAAAAGAGAAGTTGGAGGAGCGGCGGGAGAGAGAAGCCGCGAGAAGGGGAGAGAGGAAAAAGTTGGAGGAGCGCCGTCCGGAGGAGAAGCCGCAAGAGAGAAAAGTTGGAGGAG
>PVHY01004819.1:0-89589 GCA_004024945.1 Uropsilus gracilis | reverse complement strand
ATAGAATAGAATAGAATAGAATAGAATAGAATAGAATAGAATAGAATAGAATAGAATAGAATAGAATAGAATAGAATAGAATAGAATAGAATAGAATAGAATAGAATAGAATAGAATAGAATAGAATAGAATAGAATAGAATAGAATAGAATAGAATAGAATAGAATAGAATAGAATAGAATAGAATAGAATAGAATAGGAATAAACCCTCAACTGCTATATGGGCAGTTAAATTTTGTTTTAGGAAAACAACCATGCAGCTGAGAAAGGAAAGTTTTTTAACAAGTGGTGTTGGAAAACATGGACAGCCACATGCAACAAAATGAAAATAAATACTTACTTTATACAAAAAAAATTAATTCAAAATGGATATATGAAACTATAAAGTACTTCAAAGAAAACACAGCCTATACAGTAGTGGAGATCAACTGCATGGTTATTTGGGCATGCATCCTCCATGACAAGAGAAGCAAAACCAAAATAAACCAAAGGGACTACATCAAAATAAAAATCTTTTATCTATCAAAAGAAACCATCACAAAAACAAAGAGGCAACCTAAGGCTGAGAAGACATTTGCCCATCACATATCTAACAAGAGACTGATTTCCAAATAGATATCTGCTCTCACAATTTAATAACCAGAAAAAACCCTAAACAACCCTATCCAAAAATGGCATAAAAAACTGCCTTCTTTATTTTTCAGTAAAACTTGTAAACTGAGCTCATTTATAATCTGAGAAGAGAAATGAATCTGAAAGCCCACTGGCTTTAAAGCTAAAGGTTTTCAGAGCCCAGGCCTCATATGGAGGCTTTAAAAGCTGGGACACAAAACATTCAGTCCAAACTTTTTACTCCTTAATGAGAAGTTGGAATTTGTGGGTTCTCTCCCATTGTGTAGTGCTGTGCCAATAGGGTGGTTTGTGACCAGAGTATGTCTTAACATTTCCTGCCTGCTTTGATGTGGTTATCTGTTCATTTGCCTTGTATGTAGGAGTCATTTGGCTAGTTTCTGGATTTCTCTCAGAAGGAATTGGTTTCATATGTAGCTGTATACTCAGTTCATCCATAGGAGGAAGGAAATTTGGGGCCTCCTATGGCACTGCTTTAGTCTGCCTTAGTTCTGAACTCTACAGGTTTAGAATTTGAGGACATACCTTTCCTTTTGAAAACTCAATGAAGTGATTTATTCACTGGTGTCATACTTTATCAATTTCTCTTCTTTTAATTCCTAAAATTGCCTATCTATATGGTATAGTTGGTAGTGTGATTGTGATACTAAATGGCAGCTGATAGCAGTTGTGGTGGTCTTGCTGAAATAATCTAATCAGGAGTAAAAGGTAAGTGAAGCAGACTCTAGAGTGGGCACCCTGAGGGAGGATTTAAGCTAGGGTTGAAGGGGGTTAGGGCAGCCTCAGAATGAGTTTGGACTCCAGTCTCTGAAACAACTATACGCGCCCCCGAGAAAAACTGCTCTGGTCTCCAAGAAAGAGTAGCCTTGAGCTTCCAAAGTGTGTATTGCAGCCTCCCAGAGAATAGCTCCAGCCTCTGAAAGAGAACAACTCCATCCCCAAGGAATAAAATAAGGCATCCGTTCCTGGCCTCTGAAGAAGAAGGGGGATCAGCAGTTGCATTCAGCAGCCAAGAAAGGGAAGCCAGGACTTTTGCAGAGACTGGACTTCCAGTCCTGTGACTGACATTGACTGACAGGGGCACCAAGGGCCCTGGGTCTGTTGTCTCCAAGAGCTATTTGTGGGTGGTGCGCTACTGGTAATCACTCTGAGCATAACTGCTGTTTGGCACCCCTGGTGACAGGTTATCGCCCTACACTTGTCTAGTGGACACTAACTGGGTAAGGTAGCTGGGTCCTTGTTGCTATATTAAGCTCTTTGTTTTCCCTTGAAAAATAAACCTCATGGTTGTTGAAACCTGAAGTCTTGAAATTGTGTGCGGTGGTAGAAGAACCCATAGGCAGTGACCTGTATGGGGCACTGTCCCTTGATCTGACTATAGCCCTTGGCATTTGTATCTGTCTCCTTATTTAGTTCTGCAGTGCCCTATTCACACCCAGTTACAATTGGAGCAAAGTGACAGATTCATGTAAAGGATGAAGCCAGTGCTGGAAACCTGGTATGCAAGGAGCCCAGGAGATAAATATCCTAAAGATACCCTTAGCTTCTGAAGTTCCCCATTGACCAAACCTATCTGGAAGCTGGAGGACAAGGAAGTTTACTCATGCAGTTTACATGGGGTCATCCTCAGTCTCCCCCTGCACAGATCATAAGAAAATGGTGAAGTGTAAATCTGCAGGAGCAAATGAAAAACTTTTTGTACATGTGACATCCTAAGAAGTTTAAGCTTTATTGTGTAGATGATGATGAGCGAAAATGATGTTTTTTGAAAGAAGTGACAATCCTATTTCTGATTTCTGGTTATTATTTTTTTTATTTCTGTTTTAGACAGACACTCTGGTAAAAGCATGGGAAAAAACATTTAAAAAGTGCTTCCAGAAAATAAGTGACAGACACTTAATTAACAAATTTTTTAAAATGACTAAACAATCTGATTGATAGAAACCCTCATTTTAAATTTATTATGCTACCAGCCTGTGTTCATTTGGAGCCTATCTATGCCTTCTCATTGTTGGCTGTCTCCTCCAATCCAATCTCTGTGCAGTTTTGCTGCTTCTTCACCTTATAGCTTTGCCCTCTGGCTTAGGGGTGCTCCTGGTCATTGTCAGTAAAGAAATTTCTCAATGGGGACAGGCATCTGCAGATGAACAGATGTTCATCTCTTCTCCCTCAGGTTACAGCTTTACTGTGGGGCCAATGCCATGATTCTGTGGCCTTCCTCTCCCGTGGAATGGGGAGTGGCACCTTGCTCTCTTAAAGGCATCCCTCAAGTGAGGCCACAGGTGTGACTCTGTGATAAGTTGTCACCATAGTGGGTGTATGTCCCACTATGCCAGTCCTGTATTGCAATGATTCTCTCCATGTTCTTTCTCTTGTGTCCTGCCCTGGAGATATGTGGGCAGGATCTTTATCCGTTCCCTCGCCCATTCTGTGTCAGTAGGATTACTTGTGCTCTTCTTATTCCTTTTGAGGACTAACTGTAGTGAGAATGAAACAGAGGGGGTATCATGAACCAGGTCCCCTCCTTCCCCCCACCTAATGAAAGTTAAGATTGAAAACCTCACAGCATGGTTTGCTGTATCCCAGTAACACAGTCCCTCATCCAGGAAAAGGACACTCCACAGAAAAGGAAGAGACCAATGTCGTAAACACAGAACAATAAACAGCAAGGAGAGAGGAGTCTGAGTGAATGGAGGGAGTGTCAGGGGGAAGGGGGGGCATTCTCAGGGATACCAATAACCATGCAAAGACGACGGATGTTGTAAGCAATTTAAAAATAAAATAAAATAACATAACATACTACAAAAATTATGTTTATCGTGCTCTTCTATTAGCTTTCTTGGCGTTTTATTTTTTTTCCATTATTTCGAAATAAAATGATACCATATTTAAAATAAAGACTGGGTGAGATGCTAAACTTGTAAAAAATGTATGTGTTTAACAAAAGCAAATAGCTCTATGAGACAATAAAGAAAACTTACTTAAGATTGGATGAGCACTATTTTGCCTATGACAAGCCACCATTCGCATAGATTGCAAAACACTGTTAATTCACAAAGTTCCAGTATCATAGTTATACGGGTACTAAGGAAATGATCCTTTCTCCAGGATAGAGCATATATTCAGGCTAATTTATAGAAAGTGCTTGATTTCTAATGCAACAGAACCCAGATAATTCTTGGATCAATCAGCATTCCAAAAGGGCCTGCCAGCCATTGATACACCCTGTGCCTCTGGTCTGTAATTACACCCATGGGTGGGGTATTGTTCCCAACTTTGAGTCATTGGTACATAACAATCTTATCTTCCAAAAACTGGTACAAGAGTGGAATTTATATCAATATGAATGTATGTTTTTGTTGTTGTTGCCAGCACTTTTTAAACTACCCACACAAATTATTTCACAAGTCTCGCAAATATTTTAGAATAATAAAACATGTTGATTTTAGAAGACAATTAAATATCAGCTTTTTATTGAAAAAAAAAAGTATGCATGTTTTGTTTATTTGTTTAGGTAACATTAGTGTATGTGATTTAAGAAAATAGGTTCATCCCTCTTTGAGAGGTATATTATCACACCACACCCATCATCAAAACACCCATAGTCCTAGCTATAGTCCATAGTGCTCTCTCCCTCTTTATCCCCTTACCCTCATGTTTCCCTCCCCAAGTTAAACAGTGCAAAGACATTAAAGTAACTGATTCTCAGATGCTATGCAGTAACTGAGGAGGCTCATTTTATAACAGAACAGTATTATTATATAAAGATTTTTTTCTTTTGTTCTCCATACCTGTCAATTTGCTGTTGACAGCTATTGTGTTGCCCATCAATAAAAATGGGAAGTCACTCTTTAATTCACTAGTGAGCTGAGATGCAAAGAGGAACATTGTAATCACGTAATCATCAACAGAGAGGCCTAACCATCTCTGCAATAACCCCATCCTGGGGCAACTGAAGCTTCCAAACTAACTTAATATTAATTTTATCTTCACATTCAAGTAAAGTAACATTTATTTATCAGCTCTGGACCTTCAGGCTTTAAATAACAACATCTCCATCCATAAAATGGAACTATTAAACCTGAATTCTCAACATTTCGTTCACCTAGTCCAAACAACTCAAAAAACTTACTATGCATTTTGATCATTACAGTTCCTAAATACAGAGTTCGTGAAGATTTCTAAGTTGACTCATTAGCACCATATCAAATCAATATTTCATTTTCACTTTATGGATTGGACCTCCATTATAGAAGAAATTATTTGTTTCTAGGGCTAATATCTAGCATGAACATTAAACTTACCATAAGGAACCTGGTTTGCACAATGTAGAATTAAGCAGTTAAAAGATATTCGGTTAGTTACAGGACAGATTTGATATTATTTTATTTTTTCACCCATGCAAAAAGCCATTAGTGAGAGCTTTCTTCAAGTGCTTTAGTCATCAATGCCTTAGAGTTCCCTGCCAGCAATGTAGGCTCGGTGTGGTCTGCTTGCTGTCTCCTTGTTTCCCACTTTTCAAATTCTTTCTCAATGTTTGTAGATGCTTGACTGAACTGGGGTCAAGACTGAGAGGAGAAGAAGATGGGATGTCTTCTTTTTTTTTTTAATATTGAAAAAAGTATCGTTAAAGAACCCCAAGTCTTTTTGACCTGAAAGTCTTCACATGAATAGTCAAATCTTTTTCCAAACACAGTCGATTCTGTCTCACCCTCTTGGCAAATAAAACCCATTCACTAAAGCTCAAAGGAATGCTTATGAAAAGGGAATTTTGCAATTATCGGCAAATCATCCAAGCCCAGTCATTTAGCAATTTATCATCAAAACACTATTATAGATTAACAATGACACAAGCACATGGGCAGCATAATGCTAACTAGGAGAAACAGAAACATCAGGCAATTATTAAAATTTTACTGTATACTGGATACCATGTTAATGATCAACATGCGTGGATTCTTGAAAATCTTAAAACAACCTTGTGCAGTAGGTACTATTGATATTCCCACTTCACGGATTAAGAAAATGAGGCCCAGGCTGGGCACGGTGGCTCGTGCCTGTAAGCTTCAGCTTATGAAGCAGCTGGAGCTAGGGATTGCGGTTCGAGTCCCGCCTGGGGCCCGTAGTGAGACCTACTTCCAAAAATATAGCTCGGCGTGGTGGCACGTGCCTGTAATCCCAGCTACCTGGGAAGCTGAGGCTGGGGATTGCTTGAGTCTGTGGTACCCCGGGCAATGAGAGCCTGGGGTTCCACAGGCAAAAATAGCGAGACCTAGTCTCAAAAAAAAAAGAAAGAAAGAAAATGAGGCCCAGAAATGTAATTTATCCAAGATCACAAAATTAGTAAATGACGACCAAGATTGATCAGTGGCACTCCACCTTTATACCCAACAATCTTTCCCCTTCTCATTGCCACATTTTTACTCATGATACAATGCTCTCCATCAATTACAGGACATTCCCAAAGGGAAACGGGGTGGCCTGGGTGAGAGCACTTGCCCGCACTCTGGAAAGAAAAACTTAGAATAAGACCCAAGGGTAGGCATACAATGATAGGTTAATAAAAGGTTTATTTATAAGGAAAATAAAAGAGGGGAGGGCACAGACAGAGTGAGAGAGATGTTAATTGGTCAATCCATGCTACCGGTACCACAGTCTGAGCTAGGACCCCAGGTGTAGACCAACAGCAGGCAAAACCAAGTTCCCTTCCAGGTTGACAGGTCTTTGGTAGTAGACCAAACATGACTGCTGCACTCCACCCTTTGTTTCCAGCAATCCCCCCTTCAAGAATTCAAGAGTCATGGCAGATCCAGGGCATCATAGGAGGCAAAGTCCTCCACACCTGGTATCACTCGCATTGAGGTAGGGGTGGATTCCAAAAAACATCAGTGGGTGGAGTTCATCCGGGCATACTGTTCCTCCAGCACTTCCATAGAAACATCAAGATGGTGGAGAACATACACTGGAAATAAGCATATCATCTCTCTCAATTATATTGAGAAAAAGCAATTTAACATTTCCCTCCTGTCTTGTTCTCTTTTCTCTTCCAAAAGGAAATATTTCCCTTTCCAGTTTCTTCTTGTTATTTCAACTCCCTATGTTATGTCAACTCTTGTCATTTCAACTCCTCTGACAAAAATTTCTCTCTCTGCTCTTACTGAAATTAAACCCTTGCACTGACCATTCTTGAGATTTTAATGCCTTGATGGCTTCAATGTTTTATAGAAATTGATTAATATCTCTTTTGTGATTTACCGTGTTCTCTGAAATTAGCTCTCCTTGCTGCCTTTTGTATTTCTCCTTGCAACCTGGCACTATATAACTTTTCTTACAGAGAACCCATGAACTTATGATCCATAATCACTCTAATTGCAGGCATGCAAGTTCAATGACAGTCTCTCATAGGCCTCTGAAATAGGCATTTGTGCATTCAAGCACTTGTTTTAGATAGCTAAATGAAACATTAGCATTCCATATCCTGTACCATGACTCAGTTTGTGAAAAGTATTTAATCAATACCAGTCATATTGTACCTGATTCTTCCCTCAATGGTTGATGTCTATGCTAATAGAAAGCTGTGGAGGCAGTTCCTTGGTTGAATAACTTGAGTTTCAAGTCAAAAGTTGAATCCATATGTTTTTATAGCTGAATAGCCCCCATCTGGGCAGGCAGCTAGATGGGATGATGGAAAGTCCTCCAATTTAAGATATTTGTAAGTTTCACTTATGCAGCTGTCCGAAGACATACTTCTAAGCATTAAATTTCTGGCACAAATAAGAACCATGCCCACAGTATATTAAAGTGGGTAAAGGAATTAGTTTTGACAATAAATTTGAAGTCATTCACAGCTCCACTATTTATTGAATGTGACCTTGGACAAGTCGTTTTACCTCCCTAGAACTCAGTTTTCTTGTCTATAAATGAAAGCAGTAAAGGCATCTACATCACAAATTCACTATGAGCTGTAAATAATTATATAAAAATACTCATGGTGGCACACGCCTGTAATCCCAGCTATCTGGGAAGCTGAGGCTAAGAATAACCTAAGTCCGCAGATTCGACACAACCCCAGGCAACACAGTGAGAACCTAGCTTCTAAACAAACAAAAAAAATACTCATGCAGTAGTAAGCAATCCTATGAGAGTTGATAGTTATCAGCCACCATACAGCCAGCCATTCCACAAAAATATGCTACCTTTAAGCCTCCACAAAGGGGCAAACACAGGGCAGAAAACAACTTTAATGCCATTAGTAGCTGCAAGGTCGATCCCAGGGCTCCTTTATTGCAAGGGAGAAACTGAATCCACAAGATTTGCTATGTGGTCCAGACCCATTTGGGTTGATACCAGAGTAGATGACCACACATTTTTAGCTCTTGGGATAAAAAGCAGTAGGAGAAGAATCAGCAGGCACAACAAAATATTTCTTAATTTTCCTTGTAATGAAAGAGAATGAAAGTGGGTCATTAAAATCTTTCACTGGGAAATCAAGTAGCTCTCATACTAACACATGCAAAACAATGATAACTTTGGCATGATTTTAGATAGAGAATGTGAGTGGCAAAATGCAATTCCAACGGAAAAAATCAGTTGCCTTCTTTTTTCATTATTAATGTTTTACTTTTGTGTACTGAATTCTGGAGTTATTTTATTTAAATTCAGTGTTTGTATGTAATCTTGCCTGGGCTTGGCATTCTTCAATAAAAATGGTTCAGCACAACAAAACAAAATCTAGTAATTATGGCTGTAGCCACAATGTTTGTTAAAACTCAAAAGCAAACAATAGAAATGGTTGTTTAATCATTGAAATTCATAGAACAAAAAACACTCCCCATTATCCTTTTGTTGAACCTGGCCCAGTGAAAGAGAATTACAATTGAATTAACCAATCCAGAGGTATGGCTCCTTTCAAAATAAGTTTTAAAGGTGCAAAACAGATTGTCCAAAGCAAGTTTGGTGCATTGCGTTTTCTTATTTGGTAAATACTGCCTACTGGGCTCCAGTTGCAGACACACAAGACAGGTGAAAATATGATTGCAAGGAGTGTGATGACAGTTCCCTCACCATAGTTTATTAATTCCAAGATGCACTTGTGCAGGTGTTAAGGACTTTTTTGGTGCCTCTTACTAAAAGATTTCAGGATATTTTGAGCAGGTGCACCTAAGAGGTGATAAATAAAAATAGCTGTGCTTCACTACAGTGTGATACAAGGACTGTTTTGTGCCAGCATGTGTAGTGGTCACTCAGTCATTTATGCAACTTTTCCACCGAATATTTATTGAGGACCTACTATGTGCTGGGAAAGCAACAGTGAACCTCAGTCATGTGCCTTATTATTTCATAGAGACTATAGTTTAGTATATATGAACAATAAGTAAACTAACAAGTATTATAACTGTAAGCTGTGAATAATGCTATGAAGAAACATAGCACAGAGCCCATTGTCACATGCTCATAAGGGAGATGAAATGTTTCTAGAAAGGACTGAGTCCAGTGGAGAAATTTTCTGGTTTGACCACTTCAAAGCTGCACTGACCACCCCAAGGCATGAAGATTAATGGCCCTGGTTAAGTTCAGTCCTGCTACTGTACCTTCTCATGGCATTTAATTTACCTAAGGAAAACTTACCAAAAGGGAAAAAAATGTGTTGACATGCTGGGTAGCATAAATGCCCTCATTTATTTCATATGACACATAGAAAAGGATCTGCTTTGAACTTTTTTCTCAGGATGGCTGCTGTTTAATTTCACAAAACATTCTCTTATTCCCACATCATAGGAAAGCATAAATAAAGGTACCACTCAGCCATCCCTCTATCATTAATCATATTCACTCATGCCTCCCCCATTCCTCCTCTCTTTTCAAAAAGGGAAACCATCTAAAGGTTTCAAATCTTTACTCTTTCAGATATTTCTCATTTTGCTAATCATTTCTATCAGTAGGCTTTGTTTTTAATATATTATCTTTCTTTTGAAGGAATTTTGAACACAAAATAAAATATTCTAAGCTGTTACCTTGCTTTTTACAGCAGAACAGGCTTTATTGCACTGCTGAAAAAATTCCACATACAAAAAAATGTTAGAATATAATCATTTGTATTATTAATCAGTCCCAGATCTCACAAGAACAAAGGAACAGAAATCTCGGGCAGGTAATGCATCTGCTTGGCTACTGTAAGAAACGGGATTATTGAAAGACCTGGCCTTGTTTTACCTATTTATATTGCCAAGAATTCCCATGCTTTCAAAAGTGTTGTTTGTTGTCATAATGTTTTGTTTGATTCTTGGAGTGGCAAAAATGATCAATTCTGACAAATCCATGTTGTTATATAAAAGCATAGTAATTCATCAACTTGGGGACACATGTCCTGGCACTCACACAGGGTCAGTGGCCCCTATCGAGCTCTGCTCTGATCTCCTCTGAACTCTGTCAAAAAACAGGGACCGTGTTGTTTATTACCATCATTCCAGGAAGGTGCAACTCTCCCTGAGCTTTCCCTCTCGATATTACCCCAAACTAGTTTGTTCTTTCCATCTTGGATGCCAGATGAACACCTTCATAATAAAGGAAGCTGAAACAACCTATGGGGAGAGACAGGGGAACTGTGATATAAGAAAGAACAACAGTGTACCTTCCCTGTAGATCCTTAGGGTTTGAGCATACAACCCAGAAGAAACCCAAGCACACACTTCCCTGTCCCTTTTCAAAATGATTTGAAAAATGTATTCAGAATAATACCTAGTTTCCACATCGATGAAGTTCCAAACTGATAACTGGTAAGTTACTTTACTAGAGATTTTTTTCATTCAGTTGTTGTGAATATTTAAAAAGTAATTGCTGAGGGTTTCACTTATATGTGGATATGTGGAGACACAAATTGGTCAGGATAAAGATAAAACTTGCAAGCTCACCATAGAGGTAGACAGCCAAGGAGCAGGAGAGGGAAAGGGCTCAAAACAGGGGAAGGAGGAGCACAAGAAACTGTGGTAATGGTGCACAGGTGCTGTGATAGTGGGAGAACCACAGGGACTACACCTGAGAGTAGGCATCAAATACTGTGAACAACAATGAACAAAAACAAATCTTTTAAAAGAAAAACAGTAAAAGAATAAAAAGTGATTTGAAACAAAATCATATTTTTCAAATGTGTCTGACAACAGATCTGGAAGTCCAACTGATGGGAAAAAGAAAATGGCTAGTAACAAGAATAATTCATAGATTCTGTGAAAAGTATACTGGATATCAGAGGGTGTGGGGGTGTAGGGAAGAGAGGATAGGGGAGGGAAAGTGTTAAGGTAATATGACCAGAGCTTTGGTGGAGGGAGAGAGAGGCTTGTGCATATATGGAGTTGTGGAGTCTTATTCCCAAAAGTATTGGAGCCATTGGCAAATCAATAAAATCTGAGAGGAAAAAAAGCTTAGTCAATGGGATTTATTTCTTTTATTTAATAAAGTTTTATTCTTTTAAATTTGTAGTTGGTGAGAGATCTTCATGTAATTTCTTTTTTAAATTATTTTTTTTGTAGTTTTATTTTGTTCTTTGGGTTACAACCATTCTGTTATATATTTCCCCCCCTCCCTCCTCCCTCCGGTGCTCCCTCCATTCTCTCACACCCCACTCTTTGTTATTTTTTAGCTGTGCTGAGTCCATTAGTCTCTTTCCTATGTTAGCGTCTTTTCTCTGGGTGAGGGATTGCGTTGTTGGGTCCCGGCGCCCCTTGATGTTAGATTTTCAGTCTTAAGATTGTGTTTGATGGCCAGGTTATTATATTCGTTTGTGATCTGTCCATGTTTTCTTGCTGCAGGCCTTCCTCTCCAATCCAATCCCCTCGCCTTTGCTTTGCTGCTTTTCCTTATGGGTCTGGTGTCGGACTTCGGGGGTCTTGTCTCCTGCCGGTGTTGGTCAAGAAGTTTCTTTGAGTTCAAGCTTTGAGGCTAGGTCTTGCTATATTTGCCCGTGGAACCGCAGGCTCTCGTTGCCCAGGGTACCACAGACCCAGGCAATTCCCAGCCTCAGCCTCCCAAGTAGCCGGGATTACAGGCGCACGCCACCACGCCCAGCTATTGTCTGGAACTAAGTCTCGTTAAATTATTTATTATATCATTTATTTTATTTTACATCATTATCTACCCCAGGGTTCCCCCACCACCTTAGGCAGGGCAACTTCTAGCATTTCAACCAGGAGCCATTCAGCTCCAACTGTGTACTCAGTTAGTTGGTCTTTTAATAATGTGGCTTAATTTGTTTCTTCACAAACATAAGAGACTGGCAGAAATCCCCAGCACTGTTGCTCAATGGTGTGCCAAATTCTTAGAGAGTTAGTTGGTTAGTTAAATTGAAAGCATAATTCTCACATAAGTCATCCATTGGGATTTATGCATATCTTGAAAATACAAAAGCTGAAGATTTTGCAATGCTTCTTTAACAGTATCTGGTTATATAGAGAGAAATGTTTCCAAGGTGCTAGAAAATGGGTCTGTTTTCCTCTATCTTGTATTCCAAATAATTGTTTGGTACTCCAAATAATCATTTGGTATTCAAAATCATCTGTCCCTAACAAGCAAGCTGAATGGTCAACCATTCTCTTTGGATAATAATATCAGGTTGAATGTGCCCTAAAAATCAGTGAAAGAAAACCATGCCTCTCATTTCAATGCACATATTTATCAAATTCTTGAATTGGTGAAAGAAGGAAGACTTGCACATGGTCATATAAAAGGTTCCTTTTATGACTTTTCCAAAAATGTGTGTGCACTTATAAAACTTTAACAGGAGGCCAGCCTAACAACACAGGAAACAGGGAAGCACCAAATGGTCTTTAAAAAGCCAAAACTGATGAAAAAGGGGAATGAGGAACACATGCCCTGTAGGGTATTAACACAATCATTCAACAAACAGCAGCAGAAGGCTTCACAGGAAGCAGAAAATTTTAACAGAAAGGATTTCTTTTAAGCAGAAAGGCTTAACAACTTTGTCCATCCACACATGGGTCTATAATGTAAAACAGTTGCTGGCAAACTAAGTCTTACTCATTCTGTCACCAAAACGGTGACTTGGGCAAGGCCTTCCCCAAGGTACTGCACATAATGAAAAAAACAGAAAGAAAAAACTCATTATGCTTGAATAAAAATATTTTGGAAGATTTAGAAAAATAAAATAGATATGTGCCATCAAAGCTAAATAAAAGGTGTGTACTCCTAAACGCAGTTTTGAGACAAATTTCTTGAACCCACAACCAAATAGATAATTACCACTTAGTTCTTCCTATATAGAAGTTTTCAAGCCACCACAGGGGCTGAGAGCTAAGGATTGGGAGTGGAGTTGGGGATAGGTGCTCATTAAAGTTACTAGGGTTTGGTGAACCAGGTCTGCATGGAATTAGATGAATGACATCCAAGAGAGAAGCCCAAACCAAAGTTTAAGCATAACCCTTGACTTTTTTCCTGATGCCTCATTAATCTTGCTATCCTAAGGTTTCGACTTAGTGTAGTAGAATAGGAAAATAGGGCACAGTTTCAAATTAACCATTCATCCCTTGTTAACTTCAGCATTCAATAAATTTTTCATTGGATATTTAAAACATCAAGGTATTTTACAGCAGATAATACAAGAGGATGCACATTGAAAGTGGGAGAAAGTGCTGCACAAAGTTAAAGGTTTCTCTTTACAACTTTATAGTTTTGCCATAAACAGTTATTTTTAGGGGGCCACACAATTTCACTGTCTGTTAGCAGGGCTGTTCAAAACAGGCGCTTGAGCACTTCATTCTCCAGGAAAAATGGCAAAATATGGTTGGTTGTCCATGAAAGCTGGGAAATCTGCTGCCCCCAAGTCCCTCATTCAGTGGAAAATATCAGTAAGTTCCAAATATGGGCAGAGTGGGAGACCGCCTCTGCAGAACATTAATGTTTAATTATCAAACTCCCATTAGACTTAAAGAAGCTGTTCTGGAAAGATGCTACGCAGTTTGCACTGTTAGTGAATTTAGTGACAACTGAATACTAAATTGGGACTCAAATGAAATTTTTAGTACAAAAGTCACCTTTGTGAGTGACAGTCCAGGTGGCCAAAGGTTACCCTTCAAGACTCATTCAGGATTTTATTTTTCCAATGTGTGCAATGTACTCAGTTTGTGAATATCCCTGTTGACATGAAACACACTGAGCTTAGATACATAAAATTAATCATCCCCTTATACCTAAACATTTTCTCCAAACAAAATTCTCTCTGAAATGTTGTCATGAAGATGATTAGAGTTTTCCCACATACTGGAGGCCAGGACTGGTCGGTTTCTATGGAATTGCCAGGAATAGTAAACTCCAACTCAGAAAGCCCTCTGTTCCTTGATATAGAACCTTATCTTCAGACATTTGAAGGTCAACTATGTGAAACACTAGTTAAGGCAATTTAGTATATTAAACCAAATACAGTAGTGTTTAAGATAAAGGATGTAGGTCTCAAGTAACCAGGCTAACAAAAAGAAAAACATATATATTTTTGAAGCAAAGTTCTTGCTTTGAATTCTCCCTGGAATATATCCTAAGATAAAATTCAAATGCAATAAAGCTTTTGTTCAAGTTGATCCTAGAAAAAGCCCCTTAAGAATGGGGGAGTGGGGCAAGGAAAGAAAAGAAGTCAATTTAGGACAGACAGCATCAGATGCTCAATCCTGATGTGAAACTCTGGAGAAATTTATGTTGACTCAGAGACAAGGATGCTGGAATGCTTAGCTAAAAGTTTCCCTTCAGATAATGGTCAGGACAGCTTCCAGGCCCACGATTCTTCTGGCAATTCAAGCTTGCCCTGTAAACAGAGGGTACATTTCCACAGGGAAAATAAAATCACAAAACAAAACCCTCAAGCAGAGTGTTGAAGATGATAGTGGTTAGCAACCTCCAGAATATAGAAGTGAGTGCCAAAAAACATGAATGGGGCATCATCATCATGTGCTACACTTTTACTAATCAGAGGTTGGTCTATTAAGCATTAGCATCAGAAAAACTTGGGATCTTGTAAGTACCAGGTGGTCTCACTTATATGTCAATATGAAGAAACCAAACAAAAGGATAAGAAAAAGTCAAAACTAGCAAGCTGATCATAGAACTGACATATACAGCAAGGGAGGGGGCAACAAATTAGGGGGGGGGAATAAACATAAAGGAAAATGTTGGTGGTTCACAGGTGATAGAGTGGCAGGAGAGCTATGGGGATTATAACAATGTAAGGAAAAATACAAATAAACAATATTTTTTATAAATCCTGGGAACTTTATAAAAATGCAGATTTTCAGATCCTACCTCATATGTATGCATATTAAAATTAAAAATCTATGATACAATATATGAGAGAGGGGAGGAGGGGAGAAAGGAAGAGTGGAGGGGAGAGAGGTGGAGGGAAGGAAGATACAAATCTTTCAAACAGAATCAAACACAACTAGGTATCGAGGTGTTATTTTCAGCCAAAGAATATAAGTGTCATCTGGAATTCTACTATAGGAATCCATTTTTGATTTTCCACTAACATACTTTGTCAGAGCCTACACACTGAAATTTCATAGGCAAATATCAACAGCATAAGAAAGTGTCCCACCTAATGCGGATACTTGTATGATAAGGCTCCTGTGACTTTAATACCTGACGGGCATAAAGTCATCACCTAAGGCTACCTAGAGTTTTAGCATCTTGAGAGTCTCCAAGCAGAGAACCAGTCAAGACCATCATAATAGGTGCTTCTTAACACAGTGCTGTTTCCATGGTGATGGTTATTCTGATTCAAATGCAATATATTTTCTCATTGAGGATATTGGAAAATTCACCATAATGAGAAAATATTGACTAGACTACAAAACCAGATGTAGTGATGGACATTGGTAGGTTCTTCAGACCCTCTAAAGCAACCTCTCAAAGGACCATGCTGCATGCCTTGCAGAAATAATTGCCAATATTAGATCTTCCTCAAACATATAAAGGTGAGAGTCGGAGAGAAAGTTAACACAGGCTAAAGAGAGATTGAAGGCTAGAAATTTATACTGTGTTAACAAGGCCAAGATCACAAGGTACAAATCTTCAGATGGATAAAATCTGTTACACAGGCGACGAGTCACTCATCTGAGTATTTTACTATCATGTTCACAAACAAGATATACCATACTGAAAATTTGAATTGTAACTTTAATTACAGATTTCAATATATTTTAATTGTTTTATAATGCACTGTTACCTCTCTGAGGCATCTATAAAATACTCATAAACTTGACATGCAACATTTATCAAGTATATATATATATATATATATATATATATATATATACCATACCTATGTACTTAAGTATTTTCATCCACATAATCTTCAACCCTAAGATATATTACTATAATTAATTACCATCTTACAGATGAGGAAACTATAACTAAGATAGGTAACTCATTTACACAACTACAGAGTAGGGATTTAAACATAGACTTAGGGTGACTCCAGAATCCACACTCTTATTCTCTAAACCATTTTTATCTAATTATAAAATACTTTATCCCTTAAGTCAGACATATTTGAAAAATCATCCTATCAGAGGTCAAAAATTTTCAAACTCATTGAACTATCATGTAACTTAGAGGTAGAGGATTTTCTTTTCTTCTCATTAATCCCATTTTAATGTTGAAGGTAGATGGTTTTACTTCAGTGCACCCTTGCTTTTGATTATATAAGACATTATATATAACAAAGTTAATCTGATAAAATATAGGAGATTATTTGGTGCCTCATTTCAGCGGTTGATCATTCCCTGAAAGCTCACATCATTTGAAATAAGGAGGTATATTTAATTGGAAAAGTTTAGATTTCCAGAGTTACCCAAGGGAAAAGACTGAAGAAATGAAGAGGGCACAGAGCTCTCTGGATTCTTTGATTTGAATAGAAGACTATTCAGGTCTTCTGTGAGACTGGAGTGGGGAAGTGGGGAGGGAATGATAGAAATGCAGAGAGAAAACAAGGAATCTTAAGAGAGTAGCAGTTCAATAAGGATCATAGAGAAGGTGTGAAAATATGATGAAATCCAAGAAAGCACCATTGTGCAATAACAGTTTAATCTTTTCCCTACTGTGGAAAGGAGCCAGCTAAAGACTTAAAGAAAGTAAAAGTAGCGAGCAGAGAGGAGGGTAACAGAGAACAAAGGGAACAGGTAACAGAGAACAAAGGGAAAAAAGAAATTTAAAAGGAGAAAATGTATTAAAAGAGGGGAAAATATTCCATTTTATAGTTTAAATACAGCTGTTCAAAAACAAGTCTATAAGTTGTGGTTGAATAAAACATCAATTTATCAATGTAATACATTCTGTAGAATTATTCTACTTAAAGTACTTCATTAAAAAAAAACTCAAGAAGCATTAATGAAGGGAATAATGTTTTAAAGGTTTTGCAGGGGAAAAAAAAGGAAACTTCCCAGAGGCTGATAAAATGGGGATATTTGTAAGGATGGGGTCAGAGTTTAGAACAGACTAAAGATGGAAAACAAAACCTCCAGTGCTAACTCTGAAGGATCAAATGATACATAAAACAATATTGTGGGAACTTGATCTAGAAACAAATTGATTCTGATTTAATGACCAAATGCTACATACTACACATAACATCACCTGCATTTGTTTTGATGATGGCAAAATTCAAATCCAAGCCTACCTATAAACCTCACAATTGTGACAGTATCTGAGGCCCCCGCCACACCTAAACAATTCAAGATGGCCCTCCCCCAAGAGAACTTTGTAAAGAGGGCTCTGGCCCGTTGGAATATGCACCAGGGCAATCCACTGGACACCTCTGAGTTCAAATAGCACAAGAACTGCCACTGTTGTTCTCCATCTGGCACATTCATCACTCCGTTGAAAGACCAGAATAATGAGGGTTGTAGCTATACTTGAAGGCATTACTGAGATCAAATTCCAGAGCAACAAGTATTATTTTCACCAGTCCTCACCCAATCTACCTGCAGAGAAGAAGCCAGCAACTTGTAACTTTCTGATAAAGAAATTCAGGGGGAAACATGCTATTAATAATGATATATAGTTTTATGGGGCCGATCTGTAAGAACAGATGGGGCGCGGGTGTTCAAGGAAGCATCCGTGTGCAAGTGTGAAACTGTAGAGAGGTGTGAAGAGGCACCTCGTCTCCGCCTATCTGAGGGCTTCTGTGGGCATCTGTTGCTGTCTGATCTAAGAATTCAATGAGGAAACCGGGGAGTAGAGCCCTCAGAGGACACCTGAGAAAGTCCTACTGCCTACTGGAGAAAAAAAAAAATAGATAATCAAATCAGAGCAATCCCACAAATCCCCAGGGCACTGATGGGGAAAGAGTGGGGAAAAAACAACAACAACAACAACAATTTAGAGGTGGCTTAATGGAATTTGTTGGCTCACTTCAACTCCAAAGTTCTCCAAAATATTAAGGGCTTCAGGTATATCTGCCAAGTTGATCCACATACTAACATACTACCGCACTGTTGCAATGGACACCCGAAGCAAACACCAAAATAAGGGGCAATAATGCTTTCTCTCCACAAACACTGTAAAAGATCACCAAAGCAAGCGAGCAAGTCCTCTGATTGTTCTGTACTGAAAATAAAGTTCCCCATTTCAGAGCAAGCTTAGCATCTTTTTTAAATATGCATATTCTGATCTGCCATTTGAATTAGTTTTGATGTCCTTTGGGTAGTTACTAGCTGTGGAGTCACTGGATCATATGGTAGATCCATTTATAGTGTTTTCAGGAAACTCCACACAGCTTTCCATAATGATTGGACCAGTTTATATTCCCAACAACAGTGTATGAGCGTTCCTATTTCTCTACATCCTCACAAGCATCTGTTGTTTTTACTTGCTTTTTTTTTAATATGGGTCATTAAATAAGTAAAAAAGAAAAAGAGAAGTTATCAACGGTTACACTTATATGTGGAATATGGAGAAATTGATAAAAGGGTGAGGAAAAAGACAAAAACTGCAAGCTAACCATAGATCTGAGGTATATGTGATGGAGAAGGTGATGAAGACAGGGGTGGGGGAGAGAGCATACAAGACTGTGGTAATTGATCACAGGTGCTGTAATAAGGGAAGAACTATAGGGATTACATTGGAGAGGAGAAAACAAATGAAAATGAATCCCAAAATGAAATGATGCAAGAAAATAACTAAGTTGGATAAAACAAAACAAAAAATGCAAATTTACTCACTATAGCTTGAAGTCAGAGTCATTTGTCTACAAATGAGATGGTCATATATTTTGCAAGGTTTGTTTTTCTAATGGGAAAGACTATAGCAAACAGAAAAGAAAAAAGAGAAAGAAAGGAGTCAAAGAGATCCAAACAATGTCCTCTTTGAAAGGAAAACAAAAATCTTTACCTAAAGCTGACTGCAGATAAATCTCTAGAGTGAACACTATATCCCAGAATTCTCTACACACACTTCAGGGTCACAACTACACTGCCTTTGTCCAGGGCGCTATTCTTCAAAAAAAGCTTGATCCTGCCAGTGCCCAAATCCATGACTGGCTATAAAATCCACCTGCCATGAACTATGGATATAGATTTTCCCCCCTTGGCAGCACAGAATAATGTTGATAATTTCAACAAAAGAAGGTACATGATGCTTTCAAAGGTGATAAAGAAAGAATAATGCTATTATTTATACACCAAATGCATAAATACATTTGTTTATAATGTATTTATAAATGTTATAGTGATTTTTTATTAATAAAAATAAGTAAATGTTTATTATCCAAGTTCCCAAATCCACAGTATCTTTAACTATAACTAAGCAAAACTTTAAATACAAACAGTATGGCAACTGTGTTCTAATGAAGAAAATGGCTGGTGGTGCAAAACTTTCAAAATCTTGAACTGAAGAGTACAGAAACAGGGCCATGCAGCCATCCTAGAGAACTAACCGTTGGCTGCCCTCAGAAATGAAAAAAGATTATTCAAGTTATCATTTATTACTGCTGTGCAGCTTGGATTCCTGTGAATTCTCTTGGGAGTTTAGAGGGGCTTGTATAACATCGACCAATTAGAAAGTGATAGCCAATTAAAGGGAGTTCAATCAATATTTTGCTTTAAATCTGACCACAGAATCATTGTCTGCTCCCTTCATGGCAAATGGGAATGATTGAACTCCCTTATCCCACAGGACCAGCATGAGGAACCATTGCAAATCATGCTACTCTTATATTCTACATCGATAGTTACAAGGAAAATGATTGTGTTGGTTTATAGTGTGAACGTCAAGCCTAGTGTTTTTTCAAGAAGGCACTCATAAACCACCAATTAATTTCCCTACCTCACCCTCATTTAATTTAGAAGTTTTTGTTCTGGGCATTAAAGTAGCAGAAATATTATAACAATCATTTACCCTAGCTTCACAGAGATGTCTTCCACTAGCTTATGGAGAATCCTCGTCTCTGAGGGATCAAGATATAAGTTTTATTTTTTTCTCTCTTTCTTATTCACTGTCTTTTCTTAGTCCCTTGACACTCACTTTATTCTCTGAGGTCTTCAACACCACACTCTCAGTCAGTCTCCATACCTCGCCTACAACCATTAACCTGTGTATATTATGCCGCAAATCTAACACTGCTGTCCACGGTTCTTTGACTCTTTTGTTGCAAGGATATTCTCCACCACTCCACTTCAGAAACCTACTCCCAGAACCACATAATGAACTTGAACTTCCACCAAAACTGCTCCACTTCAGAAATCTTAAGTACCAATAGCACTTATTTTTGAACACTACCTCTTATTTCTCAAATTCACTCCATTACCCCCATTTCTCCTGTTCGTCATTGTATTGAGTTGCCTGGTCCTTGTGTTCATTCCATTTTCATCAGTCTACTGGTTCATTTCTGACTTCACTTTTTTCTGTTTCCATTCTCACATTTATGAGCTAATCTTTAAGTGTCTTTAGCCAATACCTGCAAATCCATAGCCTACTTAGGTAATTTTATCAAACCTATTTTGAAAATCTGTAGCTTTCAATCAATCCAACTACCTACTTTCTTTAGTCTTACATTCAGTTCACTGACCATAACTGGATTTGAAAATATCAAACAAAAGTGCTTGATGCTCTGAAAAACCAGTCTCTAACCTGCATTAGACCCTCATAGATACTCTCACAGGCATTTAGCAGTCCTTCTAAATGCGCCTTATTTTACTTATTTTAAAAGGTAAACAATAGCTATTGTCTGCACCTTTTAACCTCCATTTTAACACTTCATCCTGTCACTATCTGACTTTTGCCTCCAAGAATAGCTTTTGTCCATTTCTCTCATCACACTCGAGGACAGGTACCAAGGTTTCATTTTTTGCCAGACTATCAGATAGTAATACCTGTGTGTGCCACTAGCAATTTGCTGCATAGTAAATGGAGACCAAGAGGAAAGAGATGAATGTGAATTCTTATGAGCTTTACCATACAGGCCAATGATTCAAGACAAAATTAAAGATGATAAAATATGGAGAATAAAATAATGAAAAGGAACTTACACTTCTTTGTTTCTGTTCCAAACTTAGCAGTGTCCAGATCCAGAATGCAAAGATACAGAACTACTGAATCCTAATGAATCAGAGAAATGTGATTCTTACCTACTTAGAAATCCATTTTTGCTTCACTTACCCACGGTATCACCATCTCAATAAGGCAATACCACTTTCAGTTTTCCTCTGATCATTTTATGACAAAAGAGTTGTCTCACTCCATTCATTGGCCAAGAATCACTTGCCTTCTGCCATGTCAGCCTAGAGTACACTGAATTTACAACCAGCACCCACTACATATATAAATGCTTAGAATTCCCCAGATTCAGAAAACCATGCCTGGATATGAGATGACTTAAGTCTTCTCTCTAATCTATGTCAAACTAGCTCTTTCCTGTACCTCAAGAAGTACAGAAAGGCATTTGGCTTGCCAAACCAGCTTGGAACTTGCCCCTTTTGATCTTAGGGAATTTTATATTCAGAATCTCACTGCTTTAACTGCATACACAATCCATTTAAGAGTCAATGGGCACAGGTATGCTTTCTTTAAGCAGGGTATATTAAGTCTATTTATAAGCTCATGGGTCAATGAATTTTCCAGGAGGTTTCCAGAACCATTTAGTTCAAGTCTGTGTAACTATGATACACAGAGACAGACAATTCTCTGCTGGAACACTAGGGTTCAGTACAAAGTGTATGTCAGTGCAGGTGCTGATGTGAGACTGAAAGGACTGGATGGAGTTTAAGTGAAATTCCTACACAGGAAAATGTTTCTCTAAATCTCTGAGTCATCCAAAGTTGGGAGATTTTCAAAGCAAGCTCAGAGGGTGAGGAGTAAAGAATAACAGAGTTAATTAGGAGGGCTATTAGCACTAGAAACTTCAGGCGAGCAGAAACCCCAGTTAAACAGACTTCCAGACACAAATCACCAGGGTTTCCCAGCTACACAGGCAAACTGGCAGCTTTTATAAAAGACATGGTTGGCTTCCCAAGTTATACCACTCAAGACTCTGGGATGGAGGAAAATGAGGAGGCACAGTAGCGGTTGAAATAGCCAAACTGCTAAAGCAATGGCCCCCAGGAGACTCAGCTCTGCAGAGCAGGAAGCAAGCAGTCGTTAAATCATTTTCCAGTGGGGGTTTGTACCTCACAATGTAATGAACTTATAATTGTACAGATTTTTATAAATTTTCAATTAAGCAATTGGATCCTTTCCTTCCTAATTTGATGCTTCGGGTATACTAATTCTTTTTCTGGAAATTCCTCTGCTCTGAGACTGTCTGCTAAGGGTATGACCGGAGGAGCTACCTGGAGATGAGGCTGCTTTAAGCTCAGGTTTAGGATTCCAGACACACCCTCTTAAGAGATTACTTTCAGATTCATTTACAGCTTTCCTCAGACGTATTCCTCTTGGGAAGGAAAGAGCTGCCTCCTGCCCTCAGGGCCTTCCTTGTGACTCAGCTGGTAGACAGGCTCCTCTGAGCAGGCCTACACTTGCTTTAATATCACTAATGGCAAGGTAGGATTTCCTCTTTCTCCTAAGTTTTCCTAAAGGAGAGGTGGTTGGCTTGGCCCTCCCTTCTCTTCCCCTCAACACACTTTTCTTTCTTCTTTATCTGAGCTTCCTGTACAGATTCTTTTTCTCATTATCCTTTTCTAGCCTGAAATCTCACATCTTCAGTGATGCCTTCAGCTCACATAGACTTCTCCCTCTCTTCAGCAGTTTTGACATTTACGGAAGCAATATGACACTGTGAAGGGGGCGGGGGGATGAAGTTTGGAGTCAGACAAGCCTGAACATGAATGCCAGCTATAGAACTTACTACCCAGGAAACTGTGGAAAAGTTATTAGAGTGCTCTGAGTTTCAGGTCCCTCATCTGTAAAAGGAGCATATCCATACTACTTCATATGGATTTCTAAGGATTAAATAATAAAGCTAAAAACCATCACTTCATATTTAGTTTATAATGTACCAAACTCTTTTGCTAGTATTTTGCATATTTTAGTTCATTTACATCTGAGGCACAGGAGGTTACATAACTTGCCGAAGGTCACACAGCTGGTGGGTAGAGACAGGGGATGAACCTAAGCAGTACATATGGTTACCTTCACAGGGAGTCTAACCAATAAGGTATAAAGGGGGCTCTGTCCTCAAGAGCATGGCATACATTGCATAAAGAATACAGAATTTGAAGTAGAAGGTAAATGTTGGATATGTTACCTGTGTGACTACACAAAAATCACTCTATCTCACTAAACTTCAGAACACTGTTTTATAAAATGAACATAATCATAGCACAAATCTTCTGATTGTTGTGGGGAATTAATGGCATGCAGTAAATGCTAGCTTATTTCCCCATAGTTTGCATCCAACATTAGACACCTATCTGCACTGCCATATATTTATGCTTCTCTCACTTGTGGGTCTAATCTCAGTACCAATTTATGATAAACTTCCAGGACTAGGACAATACCCTAAGCCTCAATAACCCTTTAGCTTAATGTCCAGACAAAGTCCTCATTAATTGGATTCTTAACCTTTGTTGAGCATGTGCTCAACCAGGCACTATGGTAGGTGCTCAAATACATTATCCCCTTCAAGTCTCATAACTATTTTGTGTTTGTTGATGGATTTTATGCTTTCTGGCATAAAATCTCTACTGAGAAATAGGTTATGTCCTTTTCTTTAGGAGTAATTTCAATGGGTAAGGATAATTGCAGAATCTTCCAAGCCCTTTTGTTGGCTGCTAGAAATGAACCTTCCCTCATTCTCCTTTAGAGGTACCCTCCACTTGACATTTTCCAAACAATTGTCAGTGTTTGTGCAGGTGGGAGCCGTGTTCTTGTAGGGTTCAGCAGTATGAATCACCTTGAGATTCTTTTTCCTAGGAACTTTACCCTCAGACTTTTTTTCTCACCCTTTTGTTTTATTCATCATACTCAAACCTCAGAGGACACAGAAGGCAGGGATGTGTGACAATACTGATTCTTAGCATATGTAGGGCTGAAGAGGAAAAATCACAAATTACGTGTAAAGAAATTAACCTCCTAGCTTTATTTGAATGGGCCAAATAGTCATATTGCAGACATGTTGAACCATGTGTCTTTGTTATTTTCATGATTGTGGTTTCATAATTGTTTGTGATGAAAATCATGGGGATGAAAATTCAACACTGAAACATAAATAACCAACAAACCCTGGCTGTGTGGGAAATGCACCGTACTAAAGGATTTACTTTCTCAGACAAAAGAGTGAAAATAACTGGGTTTGCTGCTATTGAGCTCAAAGAAATTGAGCTCAGCTTCTTTCTGTAGTTCAAGTTTCCAGCAAATAATTTACAGTGTAAATGTAGCAGGGTTTTTTGCTGAACAAATGGTTGTGCATTGTGAATGGGATATAAATTAAGGACACTCTGGTTTTTTTCTGCACCTCCAAACAACTTCTCATCATGTCTCCCTCTGCAATGCAGTTTACTTTCCATATGTGGAATGTGTTGCTTTGAAACAAAGCCATGGTAACTGGCATCTAGTTGAGTGGTATGCAATCAGAAATGGGTAGAGGAGAGCAGTGATGCAATGTGGCATTTTAATTGAGTTTAGGTTAATACCACAACTTAGGAATATCAATTTCTATTACCTGCATTAAGACTAATCTATGGGATGTAGCAGTTAGAAGAGATTAGAAGCCACACATTGAGTTAGACCTGCTTAAAGAGCTACCTGCAGATGCTGTTTTTATCCCCTTGGCTCTGGATGAGAATGTTAAGTGCCCATCACCAGAACATCTGAAAACTCAATAATCTAATTGGACCATTTCTAATTACTGAAATAGCCACCATTATTGGGTTCTTGTGAGCACCATAGTCTGTGTTAGGCATTTTACTTATCTTGTTGCATTTAATTCCTACAGCAACCTGGCAAAATAGAAATCATGACATTCTTTTTATAGATTTGGCAACAGGCAAGGAGGTTAAATAATGTACCCATGCTCACATGACTTTAAGTTATACAGCAAGGACTAAACCAGGTAGGTTTGAATCTGAACCCTACACCCTTTCAATGCATAGAGCTGCCTCTCAGCTGCTGCGAGGCAAAGAAAGGATGCAATCACTTTTAAATTGTCTGTTTGACCAAAGCAAAGGTCTCGCACAATCTCAAGAGCCCCTTCCTCTGGCATTTGGTTGTGCGCTGACAGCATCACTTTTGCTGATGTGAGCTAAAGCTCACATACAGACCTGGAAAACCCTAGTACTGTTACTTGCTAGGTATGGAATCTTGGATAATATCCATACCTCTGGGTTTTTATGTACATACCTATAAAATAAGGGTAGTAATGACATGGCGAATATGACGTGCAACTGTGTACACCACAGTGTACTAGTCAATGAGATCATTGACTGTATACTAGTCAATGAGATCATGCATGTAAAATGTTTGGTATAGCACCCAGTATATATTAAATGCTAAAAAAAATCTTTACTCTTATTATTACTATATTAGTTGATGTTTCCATGTATAAAGTAAAGAACTCCTCTTTCCTCCACTTGGAGATATGCCTGACTTAGCACTTTAGTACAAATTCAACTATGGCACCTAGTCCCTAGTGCCCTATAAGCTATATTGTAGCTATAACACTTATCAGCTATAATATGGCTTCAGATACTCAAAGTCTTTCAAAACTTCCATACCGGGGAAAAGATTCTTAAGAAAAAAACAATATCTCGTATTTTTGGACTGAACATAAAATTTTTCTTCCAAAATAACCTAATTCACCTAATCAGCTCTTCAATTTGCTGGTTGTAGGTCTTGACTCAAATTTTACAATGCTCTTCTGTAGTCATCATCCCTGAGAACTACTTCTGGTTAAGTCTGCCTTGCAGTAGCATTTTTTTCCTCACAAAGATTTATTCTCTTTCAAACACTTGGCAAAGAATCCAATTCTTAGGTTAACTTACCTCATACTGTATGAAAAAAGGAGTCCCTAGCTCTGACACTAAAATATTTAGTGTGCATGTACTGCACAGTCATACCTATCATTTATTTTTAATTGCAATAGATTTACTTTTGCCAAAAAGCAAGTGTACAGTTTTTCTTTAAACAAGGTAAGCAGAAGCAGAACTTATAAAAAATGAGCTTCATCCCTAGGGTCAAACAGCTTAGCAAGATTGAATTAAGTGCCCAACTCCTAAAACTATGTTTAAAAAATATCCCATATGTAGAGGAACATTAGAGAAAAAAAAAGCAAAATAGTTGTAAAAGTGAGGGACATCTCTGATATTACTACAGCTGCAACCAAAGAAGTTAGCCTTCATGAAATGGGGAGTCATTTTATGATAACACCCTTAAAAGTTGTAGCACAATATGTAAGCAGTAATCTGTCTTTTATGGCAGCTCCCTAGTCATAAGGAGAAGTTGTCAAATGATGACATGGTACCCCACACTCAGTAGGCTGACCAAAATGACTTAACAGGCAATCATCAGCCCCTGAATCTCTGCTCCAGCTCAAGAAACATCTTCTAGTTGTTCCAATATTCTGTGTTCTTTCTTCCCTTCAAGTCTTCACATTAGCTATTCCCTCTGCATAAAATATTTTTATCCAACTACTATACATGTTTCACTATTTCATTACTGTCTGATCTCATCTAAAATGTCATTCTGTCAAAAACCTTTCCTTGAATGCTCAGAGAACATATCACATGACATTGTATCATAATTGCTTACTGGCCTAATCATTCCTTTTATATGGTAAGTTTGATAAAGCAAAATGTATTTCTTTTTCATTATTATATCATAGTACCTAGAATAGTGTCTAGTAAATAAATATTTGATGAATTAAACCAAATAGATCATAACTGTATTTGAATTTCAATTTATATGAAAGCTACCAAGAGTGAATTTATGATTTGGAAACTCATCAACCTTTTCTGGAAATATGGTGTAGTAATTACGAGCTAGATTTTAGCTACTCAATGAAAATGCAAGTTCCAAAAGACAGTGGCTATAACTGTCATGTCCACAACTATATCCCCAGCACATTGAGCAGTGTTGATTATAACATGGCAGCTCAGTCAAAATTCATGGAATGAATACACAATTTTCACTTTAGAAGGTTTCTTCCAATCAGGAAAAGTCCATGTCTTTGGAGCATACAGGGTCATCACCATGATCCTAATGTAAAATCTACTATCCTCCACGAAGATTTCTATAATCCACCAACCTCCTAAACAGAAGCTTATGCCCACCTAAATGAATACAGAAGGCAAGGCTATGAGCATTACTTAATGCTTAGGATGAATAGTCAATAAGACAACCAAATCAGAATTTGAAATTATCTCAATAAGCCAGAACAAAATACTTAAACCAAAATGATTCCCTTTAACTGACATATATGTAATGTCCAGCATTCAGGTTCAAAATATCAATTTGAAAAGTATAGGCCAGAGGAGACCAGTTATGACAGCAGTTTGTGTGAAATAGACCTGGGGATTTTAGGTGGTTTTGAGATCAATATGAGGCAGCAGACAGATGTGACCAATAAAGGTGTGAGAGCAACGTAAAGTTTCACTAGAAAAAGTATTGTGTCCAGCTCACAATAAGCAGTGGTACCATAGTACACATCTGTCTAACCACATCTGTGGCATATTTTTTCAACATTTTAAAAGAAATAGTTACAAATTAGATGAAGTTCAAAATAGATAAATTAGAATGGTGAAAGAGTACAGAAAACATAGTATATAGTAGATAGTTGAAAACTGAGGGACATTTGCACTGGGAACAGAAATTTAGGGTCAGGAAATAAAGCAGCACCTTTAGGCAGAGGGAAAGGAACAAGAGTAAGGAATGATGAAAGGCATGCTATAAATTGAAAAAGGCATACACAGTCTACCATGTGCACCCCACAGACATGGTTGGGAACCAATGTTCTTGGGGAAATAAATTTCAACAACCATCTGAATATTACAGAGAGGCAATCCTATAAAAATATTATAATGTTATTATAATTGAGGAAGTCTAACAATGCAACAGACTATCACGCAGACCATACCCCATATCCCTCATCACTGGGAATATTTCAACAGAAACTGGACACCCTCTAAAAAGAATATTAAATACCAAATTGTTTTTAGATTGTAAAGATGCGATGATTCTATATTTTTCTGTGTCTCTGAATTCTTATATCCTCTAGCTTATCCTATTCATCTGGCAGTTAACAATCATTTCTTCAGATAGTATTTACATATGGCCTTTGTGAGGATGGATTCTTTGCACAGAATTTTATACAGTGTGACCATCAAATGTTTAGGAAATAAACAAAGTCTTGAATTGTAAAAAACATCAAGCACTCTCAGCAACATTTACTGGACAAACACTCACTGGGTTTGGATTCAAAATACCTGAGTTCTGGAGCCAGTTCAACCAGATATTCACCTTTTGACTTTGGAAAATCATTTAAAATTAATTAACCTCCACTTTCTCATCTGCTAAAATAAGAATAATAATGTGTGTCTAGGCTGCCACATGGAGTAATCACTAAATGAGGTAGTGTATTATAAACTCTAAGGTGTGTAACCATTTCATAAATTACAAAGCACCACTCATCCTGAAACCCCTTGTTCTAGGAATACATTGTTGACTATTTCTCCAACAGATTTCTGTTGCTAGAAATGTCAACATTGCTCCCTACAAAACCCATCTATACCATCACCTCAGGAGCATGGAACCCCTCCTGTGGCTCAAGCTATTTGGCCCTTTCTATGAAGGCCTCTTTCTTTCCTTACATATAAAGTCTCTCTGAGCACAAGGAACTACCTAACCACAGGTATAGATATTGGAAACCATTTGGTAATGAAAAATAGATGATCCCCATGCACTCTTTGAAGGCTGTCTTTTAAGAAATCTATTCTCCTCTCTGGTAACCCTTAGCCAGGCTTCCAATTCCTTTCTCCTTTCGTATGCTTGTGAGGAGAGTCATTATAGCATCCCTCAGTCTTCCTTTTCCTCAAAAAGTTGCCTTAGGTCTCCCACCCCTTCCTCTTTACTTTGGTGACTGGCATACTTTGGTTCTCCTCTGAACAACAATTCCTTCAAAAAATATTAAAAAATCTCACAGGTTAAAGCAAAAAACTCTGGTGTCTTTTTCCCTCCTTCCCTGAGAACTATCCCCGATAGGGAACAAATGCCTTTTTTATCCAAAACCAATGAGTTTCCAAGGTTTGCCATCATTTGGAAACATGAACCTTTCTGGAAACCTTACATGTTATCACATAGGCAACAAATTGTACTGGACAGAAATACCTACCCATTCTGCTCTGTGAGATCTGTCATCTTTCAATCTGTATCCTGGTAACATAGTTGGCCATATACACTAATGTGTATATTAAAAAACTGGACAGCTGATATCACTAAGATCCCAGTGTTCTGTAGGTTATGATGCGAGTGATAATAAAGTGAGGGCATGTGCTCCTTCTATTCCTCTTTTTTATTGCAGGATCCCATGAACTAATAAGAAATATGCGATGAATGAGGGCACACCCTTATTCATTCCAACATCATTCCAGCACACTGGAAATGGTTCTGACAGGTTTCCTATCTTTAAATGGCAGTCCTAATTCCTCCAATATTAACCCTTAGAGACATTTCCTAAGAGAGAACAGCAAGTTAATGAATGAATGCCCTGCCCTCATGTATTCCTTAAGAACTAGTGTTTTGCCTAATCTGATTTTCCCTGAGCTACTTCTTCCTCCCCTTGTTTAACAAGTTGTAAACCATTCTTTCACCCTACATAAAAAGGTTTCTAAGACTTAATAAACTCGATGGATGTTTCATGCTTACATTCAGTTCTAGCCTCTTTGGCTGAATTCAATCTCTCTTTTATCCTTCCTCACTTTCCCTCACCCAGCTACTTACACTTTTTGATTTCCCAAGAAAAAGGTTGCACACATCTACTTGCTATACAATGCAAATTCGTACATTTTGAGGCTCTACATAGCAATTGGATTCATTGACTGGCTAATGTAACACAAATATTTACAATTGATGAGAAGAGGCAACCTCACCCACAATTGCAGTTTAAAAAAAAGAGCTGGGCTCAAGCCACTGGGAAGATTTTATATTTAGACATTAATATAATTTAAACAATTTTCAAAACCTTTTGACTGAAGAAATCATTCCTTGTATTTAGCTTCTCCCACCGCTTACTTTTGGAAAGTCAACTAGATAATGAAAGAATAAATTAAATCAATGCGACCAGCTGTGTATCTCAAATCACATTCATCTCTTTGTACACAGAGAGGCACAGCCCTAAACGTACATAAGTTGCTCTAAACAAATTTATTAAGATAGTTTGTGGTAGCATCTGCTGTAAGAAAAAGATCATTTTTTTTAAATTGTCATAATATATGGACTCTCGTATTTTAAAAACCCTCCTCACTTCATGTTCTTAGCAAGGATTACAGAGAATCATAGACCAAGCTCATAAGATCCATATACTTGCTTCAGTTCTATTACTAACTAGTCAGAGGCCCTGAAACATATCATTTTTTTCTTTCTGGAACTTCCATTATTCAATTGCAAAATGAATGTAGTTGGGCTTAATTGTCCCAAAATAACAGCCCAAATATAGGTGCTAGTCAATGACAAAATATTTATTAGTCATTCCTGAGCAAAACTGAGATAGAGACAATGTAATAAATTTTTCATTAAAATAAATTCATTCCATTTTTAAAATTCTGAACCTATAATCTTATTGATATTAAACAAAAAGGACCCTTATTTTATGAGATGGTGATAATATAAATGGCAATATTTTTCTTCAATAATGCCTGTATTTGGCCAAATTAAAAGTAGGCAAGCCCATATATTGGTTCTCGTGTTTTGATCTCTTAATGTTATTGGTATATTACAATAAGTCAATTAGATAGTATCTAAGATCCCGTCCAGCTCCAAATTTCCCAGAAAAATACATCTTATAACCCTTTCTTGTCCAGGCTCCACCATCTATTTAGAACCACATTCAAAAAGTTTTGTCTTACAAGGTACTGTATTGAATACCCACTTCAGACAGCCCTCTGAGAGTTGTTGAAGGAGTCATTTAAAACTCGGTGTATCTCCTTTATCACGTCAATATAAATCCCTGTGAACTCCAATCTTTACTATCTAAATGTTAGCCACCTGCATTATTGGAAGATTCAGCTACAATCTAAGTTAAAATTGAGAGGGTGTAGAGGAAGGGGGGCAAGGGAAAGGGGAAAGGGGAAAGAGGATGAGGGAGGGAGGGGAGAGGAGAAAAGAGGGAGGAGGGATAGACAAAGGGGGGGAAGAAAGAGAAGGAGGAAAGAGAATGGGAAAAGGAAAGGGAGGGGAGAGGCAAGGTGAGGGGAAGGGAAGGGAGGAGAGAGAAGAAAGAGAGAGGGGGGAAAAGGAGAGAGGAAAGCATTCCATGTTCCCCTACTCAGGAGTTTGGGATGCCAGAACTATCTGCCTTAAATATCACTGCCTTCAAAATGAAGCTCTGCATTTTCCAGTGCCACACTGAAGAGTTTACCCAGCTTGCCCTCAGTGCAGCAGTCACAAATCCCTTTTAATCTACAATGATACCATTATCTCACATAGGTGCAGAGGTTTATGCTTTTCAGAAACCTTTTCTATACTTTATGTTGTTGGAGATCCCCTTGTATCAAATGGACTTATCACCTGAGAAAGACAGGTCTTTGGCATGAAATGTATTGCATAAACTAAGAAAAAAAGCTACCATTAACACAAGAGTCTACATTACCCTGATTTAAAGCAGTCTTTGTAAAAATGTCTCAGTCACTTCTTGATGGTCCAAAAGATAAATGAGTTTTTATTTTGGTTTTATACTTACTGTTTTTTTATTTTTTTTATTTGTTTAGGTTGTATGTGTGGTGCATGTGTCTATGTGTCTATAAATACATATGTGTGTCTGATACATAGCATATTTTTCAAAACATAGCACCAATGCAAGATTTTCTTCTTTGTTGTTGTTAAGGTAACATTGGTTTGCAACATTGTAGATGATTTAGGGGAATAAATTTACACCTCAGATATATGTCACAACACCAGGCCCACCATCAAAGCATCCACAGCACTTCATTGTAGATCATTGGGGTCTCCTCCCCCCTTTTCCAACTCCCAACCTCGCTCCCCTTCCAGTAACCTCAATTCTGCAGTCATATTTCTAGAGCTTGTTTCAGTTTTGTTTTGTCAATTCCTTTGTTTTGTGTCTCTATAACCCACTTAAAAGTAAAATCAAACAGTATTTGCCTTTCTCCTTAGGCAAGTCAAGACTTTTCTGACTTAATTGGTAACAGATCAAACCTGTTTTTGTTGTTTTTCAGAACACTTCTCCAAAAGAAATTTTCTAAAAAGTTTTAGGACATTAGACTCATATCTGAACAAAGGATTTTTCAAAATGAAAAAAAGAAATCAGAAACCTGGAATGAGGAAGTACTAGGAGTGAAATAGGAAGAGAAAAACCTGCTTGATGTCATGTTTCAAAGATAGTTGTGATGACCAAGAGTCTTCTCATTGCCCAGCCTTTGAATCCACAATTGTACATCAGGAAAAAGACAATATAAGAAAATACAGTGGTTGCATATGTTACTGTATTTCAGAGCCAAAATAGCTCTCAAAAATCCTAGGGACTAGTGAATTTCATTACCAGTGACTCTGGAAAATATTTCAACTCATCATTTGTTGTTCCCTGCTACCATACAATGAAAGAAATGGTGTCCAGAATCAATAGGGTATTTTGTGAAAAGGTGACCCTGTAAACAACAGCCTGCACCATCACTGAGAGAGACATTCAAAATTCACTTTCTTGGTCATGATCAGAGGGTACCTATATACTGTATCATTCAAGCTGGGATATTTTCAGAGTAAAAGTGGCACTATTAATAATTGCATTAAGACAATTGGTGTGAACCACAACTACCTCCAGGAAAACCACATGTCTGATCACTCTAATCATGAAGACTACAATTCAGGTGTTAAAGTTAGTTCCAGACGTTGCTGACTAATAGAGGTTGGGACAGTTTGATTGTAGATAAAGGAAAGTCAAGTCAGGGGTTACCGCTTGACTCAAGAGAAGCCAGGTTATTATTCAAAGATAGCCAGATATTCTCCAAAGAGAACTCCAGTTTGTCTGAACTTGTCTCTAATTGTGGGTTAATGATGTTTTAATTATGTAAAGCTACTGATTAAGAAAGACAACTGTTATAGCACAGAATGAAAATATGTATACAATTTGACTGCATTGTCATATCCCCAAAAGTCTATAATAGGCAAAAACTTTTCTCTGAAATCTGTGATCTCAAAAAGCAAGAGTATTGCTTCTCTCCAGGAAACCTCCCAAACCTCTGACTCCACTGCCAATAAGCTGACATACCAACGTGCAAGTGGCTTCTACTGAATAGTCATACACCAAGTTGAACCAAGTTTCCAGGTCCAATGTCACTGGTAGAGTTCAAGAATGGAGAATTCCAAACCTCTTTATAGGAAACTGAATAGTACAATAATTTCACAGAGCAACATCCATACCCTCTGACCTTTTCTCAGCATACATACAATAGAAACATTTCTAAATCAAAAAGCAACCTAACATCCAGTCACACAAACACAAATTTCCTACAAATTTTTTCAGTACCCTTAGAAAAATAAACTTGCCAAAGTGTCTACTGTGCCAAAAATGCCATTTGACCAAGCAGCAGTCACTTGGCAACATATCAAGATTGATTCCTCAATAGCTGGAAGCAACACAATCCCTGAATTCAGGAGAGCTCAACAGTTCCATCTAAACTGGGGTTGGTAATCCTAGATGCCTCAGGGAAAAGTAATCTCTGTTTGAGAGCATCAAAAAATCATGTTAGTAAAAGTCAATAAAACTCCAAATGTATAAAAAGTATACCAAGATCTGTAGGTCTGGTGAACCACCTCAGTTCTGTGCAGTAAAGAGCATTATTAGCAAAGTGCACCTTCATATTACCCTTAGAGTATGTGCCTCCCCAATAAAGAGCCCTTTCTTTGGTGACCAAACCAGTAAAGGATGCATTCACACATGGCAACAACACATGGATTGAACCTATTTTAAACTTTTCTGCAACCAATACATGAACATACATCAAGCAGCTATTGAAGTACCAGAAAAAAATACCCAGAATATAAATAGTGGAAGGAAATGTGGTAGGGCTAGTTAAAAGTCTGTACAGTTAATCATGAGTGATCAAGAACTGGCTTACACATTCATAGTTCATAAATTCATATGTAAGGCCAGTTTCTGGCTAATTTCACACCTCTTTTTTATTCGCCCCCTCTTACTCCTCACCAAGTCACTTGATGTTATACTAGAGATGATGAAGTCTTGTTCATTTTTGATGAACTGACTGCTAATATATTACTTTCCTGCTTATTTATATTTTGAAAGAGGATTTCAACAGAGCACTTGCCCACAGAGACAAACATACCGGGAGTGCAGTAGAAGGCAAATTGGTTTAAGGTAAATGTCACTGAAATGGAAAACAAAAGTCTAACTTTTTTCTAGTTTTCCTTGGGAAGGTGAGGTTGACCACACATTTTCTCTTCTGTGCAATAGAAGCTTTGAACTAGACAACTTGAAACCATATCTCTAGCACTGACCATCTATGTTAACTTTTCTCAGAAGACTCTTCATCTACAGAGACGTCTTGCCCTGCTCACAAATTTTATTTGTGTGGACATCAAAAACACCCCAGCCCCATACATACTCACATCTAGATACCTGGTTATAGTCTCAACCATTCCACTGGGTGTGATCATCTTAGGTAAATCACTTATCTACTTTGGGTCTTTGCTGCTCTCCATAAAAGGATGAAATGTACCAGTACTTTTCAAATGGTGTTCTATGGAGGGAGGTCTTGTATGACAGAAACTGCTATGGGAGATAACAAGAGAGGAGATCAGAAAGAAAGGCAATAATATGAGACTCTTGGACACTGTTCCTATCATCATACTAGCCAGAGAAGTCAGTTTTTAGGAATTGGGGGAATATTTCTCTTGAAAAGGGTTTCAACAAATGAAAGAAAAGGGAATTTTAATAACATTTAAATGCTCTTTGAATTCTGATTTGTAAACACTAAGTATTTATTGTTTCCAAATGGTTGATGCTATGGTTCTAAATGAAGCATAGGGAACATTTTTGAGAAAGGTCAAATAGTAAATAATTTTAAGTTTTGTGACATTCAATCTATCTATTCAACTTTACTATTGTAATGTGAAAGCAACTTCACTGAACAATATATAAACAAATAGTGAAAGTGTGAACAAAAAGTAACAGTCATACTCCATTGATGGGGATGCAGGCTGGTTGAGCCTTCATGGAAAAAAATATGGTTTCCAAAATATTAATTAGAGCTAACATATGCTCCAGCAGTTCCACTCTTAGGTAAATATCTGAATTATATCAAAATACTATCAAGTGATATATATGCACTTCTATATTTATTGTAGCACTATTTACAATAAATAGGCTACAGTAACAGCCCACATGACTGAGAGAGATGAACTGATATAGGGGTAGTGGTGCAGTAAAAAATTGTATCCTCACCATACTCCCCTGCTGGGCAGGGTCTGAGAGAAAGACCCATGAGAAGAAGTATAGGAGGGCGCATAAAAAGAGGAGCCAGAGATAGGAGAAGTGAAGACAAGAATGGCGGACTGATAGAAGAGGCCCACGTGGCTGGCCAGGGGAAGTTCCCTGGAAGAGTGAGTTGTTGGTGGGAAGAAGCCACGGTGGGAGAGTGGCCTGCAGAGAAGTAGCCAGTGTGGAGTCGGATACCAGAATGGCAGGCCAGGGGTGACCAGGGGCTGCTGAGGGCACGCCTGGTGAATTTGGCCAGATGCTGCCCTGGAGCCTCAGCAAGGTGGCGTGGAAGCTAACTGGAAAGCTGGTACCTGGAAAAGCCAGGGATTTGGAAAGCTGAGTTTGCATCAGCATTTGTTGGAAAAGTTTGAAGAGTCTTGGAGAAGCCACAGCTTGGAATGCTGCAGAGAGAAGACGGAAAGAGAGGATGGAAAAGAAAGACTGTACTTTACAGGGTACCTTGGACATGTGTTTTGAACCTTTGTACTAACCGGTACTTGGGGTAAAATAACTGGCCACTTGTGGAATTAAGGACTTTTCATTCTCCCAGTTAATTTTCCTTGCAAATAAAACCCTGGTGTTTAAATTGCATTTACTGGCAACTGCTACGCATGGGTGATGCGAATCTGGTAAGAAGCCAGGCAGCAGAAGTCACATTTTAAAAATGGCTCTTTTTTCCTGTGGCTTGTTGGTTGGAGGCTTCTGTACATTTTTTACCTGATAGCAGAATGGATAAAGAAGACTGGATATGTGTATGCAATGAACAGTATTGCTCAGCTGTGATGTAAAGATCAAATCTTGCCATTTGTGACATGAATGGAACTGGAGGGGAGTTGGAAAATTCAGAAAGAAAAGGACAAATACCAAATTATTTCACTCAGAATATAGAATGTATATAGAATATATAGGAACAGAAATAATCAAGCTAAAGCAAACCATAGAAATCTGACTTTAGAATTTAGGCTGTTGAAAGGATGGTTAAGAGGTAGAGAGCAAAAGAGGGGACCCAATAGGCTGTGGTGGAGGATAGTTCTGTATTTGTGGGTGTGTGGTAACATATATCTAAAGAGGTATGAACCTATTGCCCTGGATCCGATATAGTGATGAAAACCAATGTTACATCAATAAAAAATAATTTAAAACTTTGTTTAAATATAAAATTTTAGAATGAGTTCAAAATGAAGTTATTATCATAAAATAGTATGTTATATATATGCAAAACATATTTTATACATATATAAAGCCTGTTAAATGTGAGTCTTGCAGTAAACATTAAAAAAAAACCTATAGTAGAAACACAGAAAAAAATAATAAAATTGATTGTAAGTAGAAAACTAAAGAAAATTGTCAAACCACAGGGAAGATAACACAAGAGGAAAATAAGAGAAACTACAAAAACAGTCAGAACATTGATCAAAGCAATAACCAATTTAAGCAATAGGGTCTGGAAAAAGAAGAGTACTTAAGTCAAATAGATATGCATTTACACATTAGTCAGTCATTTACCAGTTTTATGACTTTACTTAACAACTCCATAGAATTATAGAGATTAAATGAGATAATATATTCAAATAATAATAATCAGACTTTATTAAAGGCAGGTTCTTTTTATCCTCATTTCTCTGTAGCACCTATGCTGAGTGTGAAACATAAAGGTGCTAAAGGTGTGAGAGTGAGTATCTATCTCATAATAGATTAAGGGTTTTGCATTAGACACATCTGTGTTTGGATCCTTGCTTTAACATTTAATTGTGTGACCTTGGAAAAGTCAACTAATCTTTCTGAGTATGAGATTTCTCATCTATATAATGATGGGAAAGTGGATAAAATATAACTCACAAAGCTATTATGAACCTTAAATCTGAAAATATTTATAAGATGATTGGAATATTAGTGAATATTCTCTATTTGTACCTCCACACCCATATTCTACTTTCTCTTTTCTACCCTGGGTCTCAAAAGGTGGACCTCATTGAATTGTATCAATTGGGCTCTTTTCACCCTTGGGCTCTCATTTGGGTCTGACCAATGAGATATTGGTCAGAGATGAAAAGATTGGTAAGAGATGAGAAGACAGGAGAAGAGAAAGGTCAGATTATTCTACCCATTCACTCTCTGCTGGACAGTTCAGGTGGCCCTCTCATTTTGGGTTCCCATTTCAATTTATGATAGCACTATTATCGCCCCTTTTCCCCTTTAAGTCTGCATGGAAACCACTTCCTACTGGTGTTAGCTTCAAAAGTCACTTCACTCTCTTTTGTTAGTTCCCTTAATGCTCTTCACACCTCTATAAATAGTAGTAAGTCCTCATTTAAAGTCACTAATAAGCTCTTGAATCCTATGACTTTAAGAGAAACGTAAAGAAGCCAGGTCCTTGAATCATGTTGTTTTCTTCAACATTGGCAGGGATGTTTTGGTTTTTTTCCCCTCTCACGAATGTGGTAGTGAAATGACGTTGAATGAGATGACATTATTTGAGGATCAGCTGTACTCCATCAATCTTTTCAGTTGCCCTTTGAGTGTGCCATCTGTTTCCTACTAAAACCCTGACTAACAAATAGATGTTAAGTAAATATTCATTACCCCATCTTTCTGCATACACATTTCTCAATATGCCGCCTTTCTTTTTTTCTAATTCAGTAATATCCATCCCATAATGTACTACAGATCTAAATCAATTTTCTAAGGAAAAAGATTTGGTCTCTGCCCAAACTTGAATAATCCTTCACTGAATGATTATTAAACACAACAGACATTATTAACTTGTGCCTTCATGTTTTCAATGTCATGTCATACAATTTCTTGCCATGCAATTCATTTAAATAAGGAAATAAGAAGTAGGAAAGTGTTATAGGGCAACCCCAAAGGGAAATGTGAGCACCTGAGTGTGAGTCCTTACCAGCCTGCTAAAACAAAAAACAAACAAGCAAAAAAAAAAAAAAAAAACCCTCAGTGAGTGAAAGACAAGGGAAAGCACAAAGATAAAAGTTAAATGATTAATAAATTCTACCAGTAACACTATCTGAGCTCGGACCCCAGGTGCACACTGAAGGTAGGCCAAAGCAAGACCCCTCAGGTCTGTATATGTTCTGTTTTATACCAAGCATGGCTGCCTAACTCAACCCTTAGTTCCCATAACCCCTCTTCAGAAAATCAAGAGTCATGGTCAATTCTTGGCATGATGGGAGTTGTATTCCTTGATGGCTATGATTTCTTTGGAATGGAGGCAGGGGTGGAGTCCATAAAACCTCAGTGCGTGGAGCTCTTCCAGTGCATATTGTTCCCCCAACAAATCCTTTCTGGTAGATTTAACAAAAAGTTCTTGATATGAATCAGTTGATTCCTCTGAAGCCAAAAATATCTCCTTTTCATTTGGGAGTTATAGTTCCGCTTTCATGAATCCACAGATCATGCTGATTAAACTCTACTACTGCATAACCTCTAAGCAAACCTCTAAAAGCAGTTTCACATACAACACTTACAGAGATTTTGCTTGTTGGCAAATATCAATGTAATATCTTTATAGAGAGATGAGGAAATTTATAGAGAGATGAGGAAATGGATGTTCTCATTCATATTTGTGAAAGTACATGTTGGTAATCCTTTCAGGAAAGTGATTTGAAAATAAGTATTAACATTCAAAATGAGTAAGATATTTCACTAAGTAATTCCTGAAGAAATGTGAAAGTTCCAAAGATACATATAAGATGATATCTTTGGCAAGATTATTTACTAAAATAATCTCAATGTCAAAATAAGGGAATCATACATTTGAGCACGATGTAATCATTAAAAACTATGTTTTCAAATAATATTTAAAGCTATAAAATTTTTCATTATCCTTAAATGTAAAGAAGCAGGGCACAAAATTGTATTCAAAGAAGGCTTTTTTTTAATGTTTGCATATGTAATATGTATATATAAATTATGTATTGTGATATATATAGATAAATAGTTGTCAATATATAGTGGTTGACAGAATAATGGCCTCCCCAAAATGTCCACCTCTTAAGGCTAAAACTTGTGAATATACTACCTTGCATGGCAAAGACAACTTTGCAAATGTGATTAAAACAATTTAGCAATTTAGCATGGAGAGGTTATCTTAAATTATCTAGGTGAGTCCAATTTAATCACATGAGTCCTTTAAAGGAGTTAGGGGAGGGAAAATAGGAAGAATGTGATTACAGGTGAATGATCAGGGATATGCAACCCTGTAGTTGCAGATGATGGGATCAGGCAGCCTCTAGAAGCTGGAAAAGGCAGGGAAATGAACTTTTTCTTAGCTCCTCTAGCAAAGAACATAGTCCTGTTGACCCCTTGATTTTATCCAGTGAGAGCCATTTAAGATTTCTTATCCATGGAAATTTAGGAATATATAAATTGGCATTGTTTAAACCACTAAATTTGTGATAACTCAACATTGCAATTACATGCACCCACACACATGCTAGAGGAATATTCACCCAAATTCAATAATAGGTTTCTCTGATTGGTATGGTTACAGAAATATACTTTTGGTATTTATTTTTCTTCTTTTAATTATGAAATACTTTAAGCATATAGGATATAGAGACATAAAGACATTGTATGTGTAGAAAAGAGAGAGCGGGAGGGAGGGAAAGAGAGAAAAACAGAGAGAAATGAGTCCATTTTTTTTACTGTCCCCCATATACATTTCTCTATACCACTGCTCTCTACTTCATATGCCCAATTATGAACTATTATACTTAACTTTGTTTAATGTTTACATGTATGTTTTTAAACAGTTGCCACATAGCCATTTAGTATGATCTGTGAACGATATTCAGTATCTCAGTATCTTTTATGTTTCTAAGTAACATAAATGATACTATATCATTTTGTCAATTGATCTTTCTTCTCTTAGAAAAACAATTATTTGTTTTCATTGCTGTAGCAACCATTAATGCAAATTATTCTAAAGAATTTTTTAAATACTCCTAGATTTCAACAATATTGCAGGATATGAACCAATATGAAATAAGATTATTTACAGTAGCTAAATTATAGGTGCAAACTAAGTACCCAAGGACATATGAATGGATTAAGATGAGATGCACACACACATACAATAGAATACTACTCAGCTATAAAAAGGATGAATGGTTGCCATCTGTGACACATGGAAGGAACTGGAGGGGATTATGCTAAGCAAAATAAACCAGAAAGAGAACGATAAATACAAGACAATTTTACTCAATTTGCACTATAAAGAGACAAAACAAAGACTCAGACAACACCAAATCAAAAATAAATCCTATAAATCTAACTGTAAAACTGAGGTTACCAGAGGGAGAAGGGAAGGGATAGAGAAAAGTGGGGAGGGAGCTGAATGAATGACAGTGGAGGACTATGAGTTCTTTAGTAGTGAGTGTGGTGTGGTAATGTATTTTGAAGTGGTGTGATCCTATAACTCTGAATCATATACAACATTTTTAACCAGTTGTTACCTTAGTTCTTTAAAAATACATATTAAAATATTTTATATCAATTTAATGTCTCTATATATTACTAACAAGTATAATAGAGTCCAGTAATAAAAGTATTTACAAGTAATTTGACAAATAATTAAGGCAGAATAGTATTAGCATAGAAAAGGAAAGACATTTTGTGTGGTAAAAATATTTAACACAAGATCTACCTCTTAACAAGGTTTTCAAACGCACAATAGAGTATCACTTTCCATAGGTATGATGGCCTACAGCAAATCTCCAGAAATTCATCTTGCAAAATTTAAGTTTATTTTTTCAATTTGTTGCTAAATTGTATATTTTTTATTGAGTTAATGCTGGATTACAGCACTGTATATGATTTAAAGTTATAGAAAGACACCCTTCAGATGTGTATTACCACACCACAGCTTACCCGCCATTGAAGCACTATAATCCTCCACTATACTCCACGGGCCCCTTCCCTCTATGAGCTCCCCACACCCCAACATCCCTCTCTGGTAGCCTCAATCCTGAAGTTATATTTCAAGGGTGTGTTTTGGCCTAGTTTTGTCTGTTCCCTTGTTTTGTTTCCATATTTTCCACATATGAGTGAAATCATTTGTGCTTGTCTTTCTCCTTCCACTTACATTGTTTAGCATAATCTCCCTCCAGTTCCATCCATGTAATTATAAATGGCAATATTTCATCTTCTTTGTGTCTAGCTCCAACTGAAATGTTATACTCTTTGAATGGTAACTCCTTCTTCTAAACCCCTATTTACCACCATTTTACCTTTGATTCTTTTACTTTGTTTTAACATCTCATATAAGATGAATAATGTAGCCATTTGTTTATTTCATTAGCATAACATCCTCAAAGTTCACCCATGTTGAAATATAAGACAGATTTCATTCTTTTTATGGTTCAAAACTATCCACATATATACCACATTTACTAAATTCATTTATCCATTGATGGACAGTTAGGTTGATTCTACTTCTTGACTGCTGTGAAAAATGCCTCAATGGACTGGAGTGCAAATATCTCTTCAAGATCCTGATTTCAGTTCTTTTTATATGTACTCAAGAGTGAAAACATTAGATCATATTGTAATTCTATTCTTACTATTTTGAGGAACCTCCATGCTGCTTTCCATAACAACTACATCATTTTGCACTACCACTAATAGAGTACAAGAATTCCAATTTCTATACATCTTCACCAATACATTTTAATCTTTTGATTTTTTATAATACTATCCTAACAGGTGTGAGATGATATCTGATTGTGGTCTTGAATTGTATTTCACTGATGATTAGTGGTAGAAAATATTTTTAAGTAAATATATTGATCATTTATATATCTTTTTTAAACACACATCTATTTAGTCTTTGCCAATTTTTAGTTATTTTGTTTTGTATTATTGAGTTGAAGATATTCCTCATATATTTTGACCATTAGAATATTACCCCCATGTGAAATAAATGACTTGCAAATATTTTCTCCCATTCTAAGGGCTGCCTTTTCACTCTGATCATTTTCCTTTGCTGTATAGCTTTTTTATTTTGATATAGTTCCCTTGTCTACTTCAGTGTTTGCTTTCTATGCTTTTAGTATTAGTCAAGAAATCATTGATAACATCTATGTCAAGTAGTGTTCCCTTATGTTTTCTTCCAGGGCTTTCACAGTTCCAGATCTTATCCTATGATCTTAATCTATTTTGAGTTAAGCCTAAATTTCTTTCCTTCCTTCCTTCCTTCCTTTCTTCCTTCCTCCCTTCCTCTCTCCCTCCCTCCCTCCCTCTCTCTCTCTCTTTCTCTCTCTCTGCATGAATCTAGCTTTCCAAACACACTTGTTAAAGAAATTTCTCCAGTATCCATCCATGTCAAAGATCTGTTGACCACATATGCATGGTTATTTCTGGAATCTCTATTCTGTCCCACTACGGTATATGTCTTTTCCTATATACTACCATAGAATAGTTGTTATAATATATCTAATGTTTTTAGAGCCTTCATGGTAACTAGTTCACATTAAATCTTCCAATACTACTTTTAAAATAAAAACTTTTTAATTTATGCTTTACTACAGGATAGACAAAATCATGAAACAATAAATCTGAAACCAAAATTTTCAAATGAAAATATAAAACCTGGAATCTGTTAGAATAGTTGATAAACTTTGACTATAAAGGGCAACCATCTGCAGCTCGGATTGGCAGAACCATGGTACCCTCTGCTCCTAGCCCAAGGGGAGCACGGGAGGGTGCAGGCTCGGCCATCCGTGAGACCCGGGACCTCATTTTGAAGATGCCTTCAAGGAGAGCAACACACCTTCCCCACACTATGGGAGAGGAGAGGAAAACCAAAGATGGGGTAATCGGTCCCACATCAAAACTGCAAACTGAGCCAGAGGAGATGATCTTCAAAGGCCATTCACAGACCATCACTGGCTGGGGGCAAGACCCCCTAAATCTGACACCAGAGCCATAAGGTAAAGCAGCAAAGCAGCAGAAATGGGAATGGAGAAGACAGCCTGCAGCAAGAAAACATGGACAGATCACAAATGAATACAGACTGGCCGCCCAACGCAAACTTAAGACTGAAAACCTACCAGCAAGGTTCGCCTGGTTCCAACAATACAGTCCCTCACCCAGTAAAGGGACACTGCCACAGGAAAGAAAGAGACTAACGGATTTAGCACAACTAGTAAACAACAAAGAGTGGGGTTTGAGAGAATGGAAGGGGCACCAGAGGGAGGAGGGAGGAGGAGGTATCTCAAAAAAAAAAAAAGAAAAAATGCAGAGGTTGTGATCTAAAGAACAAAATAATAATAAAAAAAAACTTTGACTATATAAAACCTTCTGTATGGCAAAATTACCCATTAAAAAGCAGAAGACCAATGACAAACTCAGAATAAACATTCTGCCAAATAAACATTTCACAGAAAAATTCTCATTTCCTTCATATTTAAAGAGCTACTAAAATTTGATTGGAAAAGAAATAATGAGTTATTCAAAAAATAAAAATGTAAATCATCAAAGATATACAAATACATATTCAACCTCACATGTAATTAAAGAAATACAAAATAAAATAATAAGATACAAAATTTTCCTACTCATCCTTTTGACAAAGACTATGATAATAACAAAATTTTTAAAATTTTATATGCCCCTGTATATTGTATATGAACATAATTATAATATATTGCATAAAGAATTTCTGGAAAGATTTATAAGAAACCTAAGTGGACACTGCTTGCTACAGAATAGACGTGAATAGAGGTGGGGGTGAAGGACTTTAAGTTTTCCTTTTTCTGGACAGTGTGAATTTTTACATGAGCAGGATTATTTTTTTAATAAAAAAGCCTAGATAATCAGAATAGCAGCAATAATAAGGTCAGGGTTTCACTGTATTAGTACAAGGAAGCAAAGAGGAGAGGAAGAAGAAAGGCTGAGATACAAGCAAGCACTGAGCTTCTATGCTTTCTGGCTGCTTCTAGAGATACTGCCCATACAAAAACGAGGAACAAAGTGGCTGTGAGGCAACAGACTCTTGAATGGAGAGCAGTGATGCCTAATTAGTCCACGTTTATTTCTATGCTGAAAGTGTTGCTGTGTTACATTCTGCACTGTAATACTGTGTTAATTTGACAATTTTCATTTTCATGCACATTAATTGTAATTGCATTCTAACTTTCAATTCTTTTTTGAGGCATACAGGTGGCAGCCATTATCATTAGCTATTTACCAAGAGCACAGACATATAGAAAAGATTTATTCATATAAAAAAGAAAGGAAACAGACATATGCTAGCAAAAATTGTATTTTAGGAAATTCAAATATGATTGAATTCTTTTCTCCTACAGCTCAACCTGTAAACCCTTAATCTCAAATGTTCAAACTTCCCTAAGGTGTTGTCCTTTCATTTTCATAAATCATATGGTACACACGCTGAGGACAGAGGGAAAGCTATGTCATTAGACTGGGTCCAAATCCTGGCTCTATAGCTTCCTAGTTATAATCACTTGAGTAAGTCGCTTAAGTATTCCGTGTTCCAGCAGTTTCCTCATTTGTAAAATGGAGACCATAACAGTACCTACAGGAGTTGTTAGGAGAATTAAACAAGGTTATTAGCATGTAGAATATTTAGGATAGTTACTGACACATGGTAAATAATCCATAAATTCATAAATTTTAGTTATCACCATATACAATTGTATTATTGAGGGCCCAGAACTGTGATGCTGATGTGAGGGTTACTCTGATCTCTTATGATGTGGTTGAGTGAAAGAGTATGTAAATTCCAAGATACAGCTATTGAAACCCAGCATTACCCATGGCCAATACCCAATCAACATCATTCTCAAAACAAATGGTTGAGCAGTTAAACCCTAAAGCACAAGCTTCTCTTGTCAATAGCAGGTCTATTAAGGTGACATTTTTAAAAAGTGATCATGGAAAGAAAAGTAAATTTAGTCAGTGGGAAAAAAATAGCCTTTTACTAAATAGTCCAAATCCACAACACTGATTAGTCTCAAGGTATATTATCTAAAAACAAGTCACTAATTATACCTTAAGAGCTTTATAAAGCTTGCCCTAGAACTGTTTGAATTTGTTGATTTTGTATGTGTTAACCAGTCAACCAGCCAGAAAACACTAGCAGAGGATGAAAGGTCACTCCTCTCACAGGTGTTTCCAGAAAGAACACTATATTAATCAAGTGGCTTATAAATGAAGACAACTATATATGATGATGTTGAAGTGGTGGTAGAGTTGATGATAATGATGGCACTGACTGCTAATGAACCCCAGAAGTGCTCTTATACATTATAAGTAACACAATTATGATTAGTCAAAGTCTCATAGAAGCAAAAATGTTAGCTCCACAAAGAACTTTAGGTCCCTCAAAGTAGGGTCCATGATCTGTGAACATTAAAATTACTTGGAGGTAGAGACTTGTTAAAATGCAGATTCCTGAGTGCATCTGAATTCTGGTATCTTTATTTTTATCAAGTTTCTTATGTGATTGTCCTAGAGTATTAGATACATGCCTTCAAAAACCATAATTTTGTTTTATAAAAGATGAGCTTCAGTTACCACTCACAGAATAACCAAGAAACATCATGCTTCTTGGAAGCAACATAATTAGTGTCACTTTGAAATTAGGCACTTCTATTTTCAAATTATACTTATGTTACTTATAGCTAAATCTTGTGACCTTCAGTTTTTCTGATATAAAATTGTAGATGAGCAGATTTATTTTGGGAGTTGTTTCAAACATTGAATAAGATCATACGTGTAAGTGCACTAGCACACAATAGGTACTCTATAAAGGTTACTTATTTATGGCCATACTAAGTTAAGTGGATATGAAAAGCAATTAACATACATTGAGAAATCCCTATGTGTTATAATTTACATACATGTAAATTCGTCAAGGCAGGGAACTTTTTCTATTTTGTTAACTAATTTATTCCATTCACTGATGTCTAAGAAAGGATCTTGAATATCTGCAAAATCATGTGTGAAATAAGTATCCGTATATCATCTCCAAATCTCACCCCCATCCTGGATTACCAAGTGAATGGGTATAAGGAATAAGTTTAGGGTAAAATTCAAGAGCAGTAGAAAAGTTCGAGATGGTGGTATGTATTATCCATGAGAAATACAGATTTTTTTGATGCGTATATCTGAGAAGAGCTGTTTTGGCACCATGGGTTAAAACCATAAGGCCATAAATGTTTGGTGTCAAGTGTAGAGAACAGACAAGTGCTGTGCAAACTTGTTTGGAAGATGAGATTCAACCTGGGTCATAAAAAGAGAGGAGGATTCTGAATATAAGCAGTAGGAATCACAGATGAGCAGAACTTAGAAAGGGCTCTTTGAAGTTATCCAACCCCCACCAACAACACAGGAATTCTCTCTATCACATCCCTAACAGTTTGCCATCTGACTTCTATTTAAACACTTCCAGTGACACAAAGGTCATCACCTAACTAAAGTCTTTTTTTTTTTTTTTTGAGTAGCTCTGATTGTAGTATAGATCCTGTGCTAAAGCAGTCAGCCTCCTCATAACTGCTGCCCATTAGTCAGTCCTCTGAAGCGGAAAAAGAAAATGCAGACTTGTTTTCTTATATAACAATGCTTCACCTCTTAGAAGACAGCTCTTCACCCCTCTTAAATGAGACCAAAGTGAAAGAGACATTCCTTCCCTGCACTCATGTACATGTCCAAGCCAGTAGTCTCAGAAACATCCCCAGTCCTAGTCCAGTGGAGCCCACCCAAAGTGTAAAAGCATTTCTGCAAAAATAAAATAGAGATGTAAATGAGTCTGGTGAAATAATCACTGCTAAAAACGGCAACTTTCTGGGTGGCCTCCAATTCACAAAAGCAAGCAGCCAGCACAAATGTGTTCAAGAGCGGATCTGGGAAAGTGGATCCATTTTCCCTTCAACAATTGTTCCTCCTAAAATTGAATAATTTCTCACATTGTTCTACACTACACACTAATTATTTCTTGGTGCTGAGGCCAGTGGAAGTTTCTTACTGAAAAGTTCTAAAGAAAGAGTTAGTCCCTCTCATGAACCACCCCATTTCTCTGTGTTAGGCCAGGGTTAATTTGTCCTTGAAATGCAGGGAAATTAAAGTGCCCACAGAACAGATAAGCCCAAAACATGTGTTTTCATGAGATGACATGAGGAATAATTGCACTTGCAGAATTTCACAGCAAATCCGAGAGAATGTTGAGGATGTGAAGAATTTTACAAGAAATATTAACATTGTCAAAAGTAGCATATTTCTGTGAAATCCTGTAAAATTCAGCCACACTCATCTCACAAGGAAATTGGTCATAACTTAATGGAACAGATTTTAATTTCATACTCTGTCTATGTAGGTTTCATTTATAGTTTAACAGTTTTAGTGGGGTTCATATTGCATGCTTTTACCAAGCAGATTCATATTTCCTAGAGGGATTTAAACCTCCTTTCTCTCCACAAATGGACTGTTGCCTACCTATCCAATTTACTTTCCATTCTACTCCTTCACGTATCAGTCTATCAGTCATGTTCCCAAACAACTCAATGTTTCTCTACCTTTACATTTTTCCCTCAGTGACATCCCTGGTCAGAAATGTCTTATTTCCTTGTCTCCATACATCCACATACCAAAGTGCTGATTCTTCAAAATTTAGCTCAAGATATTTTTCCTCTGTGAATCTTCCATCATTCTCCAACTCCAGCCCCCTTCTCTGAATTCCCACAGTAATCAATCTGTAATGGCCAAAGCATATTTTAGTTCTGATGGAGAAGAGTTAAGATCATACTATAGTTCAAGAAGAAATGACCAAAGGTCAAAAGCCAAACTGTTGCAGCTAATTGAAAATACTAAAATTGAGGTTAACTAACAAAATATACTTATGCAGTAAATATTGAGTACCATGCTGTGCACCCTGAGAAGCACTATAGCCTTAGTACAGAAAAAGTGCAAGAAGACAAGAAGAGAGACATCCATTGAATCACCACACAGATGTCAATTGTACAAGGATAGCTTGTTTGAGCATCTGGATAAATAACAGTACCATTTACTAAGTTGATAAAAACTAGAAGAGGCACATAGTAGGTGGAGTGCCGTGAACGCAAGAATTTGATTTAGTCATATAGAGTGGTAATAACTTGTACAACACTCAAGTGGAAATGTCAAGTAAGCAATTAGAGATACAGGGTCAGAGACTCAGACGAAAGAATAAGACTATATGTTAAAGGAAGTTGTAAGTTAAAAACCAGAAAGTCCATTCAAAGGCAAGTGGTATCTCATTATAGTTTTGATATCTGTTGCCCTGATGATAAGTGATGATGTGCACTTTTTCATGTATTCATTGACTATCTGTTTGTCTTCTTTGAAAAGTGTCTACTTAGGTCTTCTACCAATTTTTTGATTATTTGTTTCTTTCCTATTAAGTTTTATGAGTTCTCTGTGTATCTTGGATATTAGTACTTTGTCAGATAATCAATATGTAAATATCTTCTCCCACTGGGTAGGAATCCTTTTGTTTTAATGATAGTTTGTCTCACCATGCATTGATGTTTTAGTTGCATGTAGGTTCATGTGCTTCCCTTCCAGATTCCAGTCCCCAAAAATATCCTTGAAGCCACTTACATGTACTATTTTACCTGTGTTTTCATCAATGTATTTTTTGATTTCAGATTGTACATTCAAGTTTTTAATGCACTTTGAGTTAAATTTTTTGCATGGTGGAAGGTGGTAGTCTGGTTTTATTCTTCTGCACATGATTATTCATGATTTTCCCAAAACCATTTGTTTTGTCTTCTCCAAGACTTTCTCCATGTCATATTCTTGCCTACTTTGTCATAAATTAACTGTCATATAATTAGAAAGTAACTTCTGGGCTCCCTATTCTATTTTACTGGTTTATTTCTTTTTATCCCAATGCACTATTGTTTTCACTAGTATAGATTTGTACTATAGTGTGAAACCTAGAATTGTGATCCCTCATATACCAAAAATACCAGAAAGAACAAATGCTGGCAAGCATATGAAGATAAAGTAGCCCTCACATATTGTTTGTAGGAGTTAAACTGGTCCAGTCCCTATGGAAAACAACTTGGGGGTCTCTCAAAATACTAAAAATAGATCCTCCATATGATCCAGAAAACTTACTCCTAGATATATACTTAAAGAATAAAAAAGACAAATTCAAAGGAATGTACACCCTCCTATGTTCATTGTAGCATTATTGACAATATCTCATTATAGAACAACTTAAGTGCCCATGACAGATGATGGATTAGATACATGTAGTATACATATAAACACAATGGAATATTACTCAGCTGCAAAAAAATAAAAACAAAATATGAACTTTTGGAATTTGTGACAACATGAATAGAATGTGAAGCAATTATGCTAAACAAAATAAGACAAATACTGTACTATTTCATTCATATGTGGGATATAATGAAAGAAAACAAAGGAGCAGACAAAACTAAACCAAAACAACCCCTGAAAATCTGAGTATTGAACTATGGTTACCAGTCGAGAAGGGTAGAAGTGAGTAGAAAGGGATGAGGGGAGTCAAAGTGCTGTGGTAGAGGACTATGGGTGCTTTGGCATTGAACATGGTAACCTATATATGAGTAGCATGAATTTATACCTCTAAATCATACACAGTGCTGTAAATCAATGCTACCTTAATAAAAATATTCCAGTTAAATAGCTAAATAAAAAATATGTTAATTAAATTTTAAACAAAAGTAAGTTAAAAGTGGCCATCCTGGCAGCTAATTCTGTTAATACTGAACATCTCAAGTTGTAGTACTTTTCTACACTAGTAGCATGCTTCATAAGGCCAGGAGAAGAATTTGAAATGATCCAAGCCACACTGAGGTTACTTATGTCAATCACCTTTTTTTATCATTACAAATGGACTTGTCTTATACCTCCTATAAGGCTTTGGTGGGGGTGGTGTGAGGAGGCAAAATAAGTAACACTCTAATTCTAAGTCAATTACATACTGGAAAAGAATTTAGACTGACAGAAATTAAAATATTTCCATTTTTACCACCAAGTCTAGAGTCAAGGACATAGCTGAAGTGGGCTTTCTAATTCTAAACTTGAATGAATTTACTATCCTGTCACAAGTGACCCTGTAAGTCATCAGGACTACCAATGCTATACTACTTAAGGTATGCACCTATACAACCTAAGGTATGTACAAACAGACCACAATTTTTGTTTCTACATAACTCTTAAGCAAAGCAGGAAAATATGTTACGCCACACCTGCCCAGAGTCCTCTCTTAAATTCACCAGTCAGAGCAGACGCTCCTTCACAAGAGAGGAGGGGAAGAAGTAACAGAACTATCAAAGTGTTATTACTAAAAGAATGTCACCCCACATGAAATGACCCATTAGGATCTGGGAAGAAGAGAACCTATTTCATAGATTTGAAGATTCTGAAAGCAAACAGAGTTTTGCACCTCCATGTATCCCCCATATACCCTGCCTAGTGCTGTGCTACAAACAGATGCCAAGTAAATACTGCATAGAGGAACAGTTCCTGGAACTTTGTGGGTATATGTTATCACCTTCCTTTGTTCAAAACTCTGCTTAAAATTAGCCTTTTGTTATTAACCCTCCTTCACCATGACCACCTGTTCATGCTGGGTTTTGCACACTTTCCAGGGTCTGGTTGGGTCATATTAATTTGTATTCATTTGTGTGCTGGTTTGCAAATGTTATTATAAGTCATTTGCTGCCCCTAAAATACTTCTTTTTCCCAGCTGTCTAGCAAGCTCTTTGTAATTCTGTGTTCTATCTTTCCCCTCAGCTGTGCCTAGAAGAGTGGTGTGCACACGGTGGGAGCTCAAGCAGGTATGTGACTGGCATTTTAAATTGTTGAGGTTGTCAATCTCCCATGACAACTGGAGTACCATAACCTCCAAGACATAAGAATCTTCACTGACTTCTGTACTGGATGCATCTCTCACTGCCCTTCTGTCCTATGCTCTCAGAACAAGAAATCTTGCCTACAGCCTTTTTCTATCTCTAGCACAAAGGAGTACATAAAGGATGACAGGCTCCAAACAGACTGAGCTGCTTCCCATCCTTTTGCACTGAAGGAATATTCCATAGTGACAAATTTTTTGAGGAAGATGACAAAGAGACTCCCCCAAAATGAAAGTTGATGACTTGGAGATTTCTCTGTATAGGTTGTACCCTCCCTAATTTCTCTGTTAATAGAGTTATGGAGTCATCACAGGTCACACAAATTGATAATACCTTTGATAAGGCAGTAAAAATGACAGATACGGAAAATGTTAGGAATAAGATTTCACTCTAATGTAATTCATAGAATAGGAAACTAACCAAGAATATATTAACTGAAATGCCAATTCTGAAATTAAGGACCTTTCATATCCTAATTTCATCTTGATCTCACCCATTGCAGAATTATTTGACATATACAAGGGATAAACAGAAAATATACTCCACAAAGGAGGCAAAGTTTCAAATGAGTTGGACCTGAAAATACTAAGTGGGATCAAAGTTCATGTCTTAGCATGTCTGTGGTTCACACAGCCAGTATGCGCTTTATATGAGTGCTAAGTAAAAGCAGAGGGGACAGTTTAAGAGGAGATTGTTTGTATAATGTTCCTGACCTAGAGATGATGTTCCTGACCTAGAACTATATAAAATATCAAATCTGAAAAGATCCCTAATTCAAAGCCTTCGTTCTATGGAGAAAGCAAATTAATCAATGGAAGGGATAAATTTGGTCTCAAATCCTGGTCTCTGATTTTCAGCATGAATTTCTCAGCTCTCTACAGGGTGGAAACTTTTAGATGGAGGCCATTTAATGACATTTCTCAATATATTTGCCCTTTTATTATAGTGATGATGACTTTTTGACCATTATATCAGCATGTAACTCCAGAGCTGCTCCATATTTTGATTTGCTATGATTCTGCAAATTCAATACTCATCTTGGATGTAGCACCACTGCAGGTCAATGACTAAATGATTTTTCCAAATTCACAGAGTTCATTTTAAATGTTAGTATTCTGTCTCTACACTTTAAAATATTGGACTAAAGGGTAAAAAATGAATTCATCCTTACTGCTCTCCAAAGATGTCATGCTTTCTTTGCACTACACCTTGACTCATGCTCTTCCTTTCCCTGGATCATCTCCTTCCTAGTCTAGCAATCATCATCATACTCTATCACAATTCTGATTCCTTCATGATGCATATAAAATACTACCTGCTTTATGAAGCCTTCTGGAATGCCAACCTCACAAACAAGCCATCTTTTTTGCTTTGAAGTTGCAAGTGTCACAGTTTACACTACCCTGACGTATATGTCACTTTATCACTTGTAGGATAGTCAAGTTTTTATGGCAAACACTGTTGCTTACCTTTTCAACAACCATTTTCTGTGTTTTCTTAACAAAAGAATACTTGGTTGGAGGAGGTAGGTGCACAGATCCAGAGACCCATCAAAATCTAACTAAGCCAAATATGATTATTTCAGTCTTTCTAGCCTTATAATCTCTAGTTTTGCTTCCCTCACAAATAGAGCTGGCTAGTTTCTAAATCTGACCAATCATTTTCAAAAACTGTGAAGGGTCTGAAACTTTATCCTATTTAACAAACCAACCAATTAACCATCCATAACACAGTGTTATGGATGCTAGTGGATGACATATGTCTCCCAAACCAGAAACAGAAACAAAGGACTTTATCACTCATAGTAGCATCAGTGACCTAAGTATCACCATTTTCTTGAGCCTGTTCTTTAACCCCTCATCCTCATGTTGATGTAAAAAGATCCACATGGCAACTACACACTCAGTCGGTTATACAAGAGGAGCTCTGAGTTAAGTGACCTTCTATAATAGGCAGTAAGCAGGTCTGCCCTTAATCTAAAGAAGATTCTATCTTCCAAGGTTATTTATTATACAATTATTCCTGAAGAAATGGTCCAGAACAAAGGCAGTCATTATCTGCACACAAGACACAATGAAATGTATGTGACCACTGAAGAATTTTCTCCCAACAGAGCCATATGTAGAAATTTGATGTAGAGGCTTTTGTGAAATATTTTTCTCCATAATAAAAAGTGTCCCTTTCATTTCTCCCTACCTTAAGCACTTGTTTATGAGGATATGATGCTTAATACTTCTGTAGCCATCTTGAAACTCTGAAGAGAAGTCAAGAATTCCAGATGACTATTCAGTGCCCAGGGAGCAAAGCACTGCTGAAACACCCCTGGCATGATGTAGCTCCAGCTTGATGGTATGGAGCACTTCAGTGGCCTTATTACTTAGGCAAGTGTGACCAGTTTTCTGGTACCTTCACTCAAAAGTAACTACCTAAACCATTTTTCATAATTGTTGTTCACACACTTAAAGAAATTAAGAAGAGTGTCAAATGTAATTTAGAAAGACATAGCTATGAAGTCTTAGTCTACCGTTGACTAGGTGTTTGTTATAGTTACCTAACCTCTCTAAACTTCACCATTCATGTCAATAAAATGGGTAAATAAAATAATAAATTCCAAAATATAACCAAACACCCAACATATACTAAGCACTTGATAAAGGACAGCTATCAGTGATTTTCTTTTCTCCCATACAGGGCCCAGTACAGAGCCAGGAACAGAATCAGAAAATGTGAAATGAATTGTTCAGGGTCACAAAGCCTGAGACAAATACAATTACTTCTTAACTCTCTGGGCTAAACAGCAATAGGAAGAACACAGCTAAATAAAAACACTGTATACTTCCCCTTCATTTCTTTCAATATATTCAATCCCCACCCTGAACCTTATGCAATATATTATTGAATAAGTTTTTCCTAATTATAACTGTACTACATGTTCAGTGTAGAAATGGGGGGAAATGCAAAAGAAGTGAAGACCAGAAACAAATGAGTTTATAGCATTAACCATGCAGACTCTACCACAGCTACCATTCAGTGGCATTCCTTCCATCCTTTTCTACTGTGCATTTGTACACATACTTTTAAATATAGTTGTAGTCTTTCTCTATACAAATGTATACTCTTTTCTCCTGCACTATATTTCTCATGTTACTAAAAGCTCCTTGTAAGCACATTTTTAATGACTGTCTAATCATGCATCATGTGGCTATGCCATCATGTGCTTAAACATATTCTACCATGCTAATACCTGTATGTTTTGTCCTATACTTGACTAAATATATAAATCACAATAAGTGTATCTGTACCTAAACCTTCACCCATTTTCTATCACTCACTTAGAATATACAGATCCTTAGAAGTTAGAGTATTGCATCAAAAGTTACAAACTGTCAAATTATTTTTCAGAAGAGATATGCTCATTTATGTGTCTATAACCAAGAGTTGAGGGAACCTTCTTCATCATTTCTTCTTCAACTCTAAGTATTTTAATTTTCTCTCCTTTACTATTCTGACGGGGAGAAGTTCTCACTGTTCTAATTTTCACTTGCTGGATTGCTGATGAAGTTAAATATTTTCTTCCATGCTTTTGGCCCATGAGGATGACTTGCTACAGATCTTACTGATTCACACGTCCCTGATTCCTATCCTGGAAGTAATTCTCAAACAAGAGAAAGAGGTGAAAACAATGACCTAAAAATTTCTCAAAAGTTCAAGATAGCTCCTAAATCATTAGATTTGATAGTAGAAATACTTGGCTAGTGCGGCTTCTTCCCACGGTATTTCCTGCCTCCAGGAAACAGCCACATGCCCTCAGTTACAGACTGAGCTACATCAGAGGTGGGCAAGAAGTGAGTTACTTTCCTACTGCCTCTGGGCTGTATAAATATAACCTGTAAGGAGTTTATTAAAGGCCAAGCAAGAAGCGGCTGCTTTGGAAAACTCAGCTTAAAAGATCTTGCTTAATAGGCAGTTAGATCAGTCATCGTGCCTTCTTTTAACTCCCTCACCACTAAGAGGCCTCCTGATTTACAAGGAGTGCGGGACACGCTGTAAGTCTTTGTGCACCAAGATCTGAGGTCTTTCTCACACCTGACTCTCATCCCCATCCCAGTCACCCACGCAATTGTCAGCAGCCTATCCCAACGTGTGATGCAGGCTGACCTCACTGGTTCATGACTCTTTGGGTCTCCAGAAGAGTCTGGGGAAAGAGAAAGGTGTGCTTCTCATCTCTCAGGAAAGGGACTGGGAGGGTCAACCAGTCCTTAAGTTCCACCCGCATAGCATGAGCAATCTCTTCCAGATCCTCTAGAAGTTTTCTAGTTTTTGTTTCTGTTTTCTTTCTTTTTTTTTCTCAAAAATATTTTAATACCTATGAGCCAGGCTCTGCATAGTGGCTTTCCATTTGGGCTTACCGACTTGACTTTCCCGCATGAAGGAGATGATTTTCCTCAAAAGTCTCTCTTTTAGAGGGTGACTGATTTCTGATATTCAGTCTGAAAAAAAAGAAAAACTTTAAACTGTTTGAAATAAGATGTGGAAACTCACTTCTGCTTAATTCAGAATCCTCTTCTCAGCTTCCAGCGTTTAATTGGACCCACAAACTAGCTAGCAGCATTTTCTGAAGTAAGGCCACTGTTATGTTAGGCAAGCAACACAATAGATCAACATGACAGGAGGAGCCACTGAAGGTGTTTTAAGATTCAAAAGCGTCTGCACTTATGCAGCTTGACATAAAGTCAGCACAAGCTTGCATCTCTTTTAAAACATAATGGGCATTCTGTTATGCAGCTCACTGAAACCAAGAGTGTGAGGCTTGTAATGGAGGCATCAACCTACAACCACTTTCAGGAATAAATCCCAATAACAGATGCTTGCTCTGAGGCTGAATGTCCCATTATCATACTATCTTCGTCTGACTATCATGTCCCAGCCCACTCCTTCTCTCAGCAACCCTCTGATCTACTGCTGACATATCAGACAAGGCAAAGCCAGGAAATTATGGACTCACCCTCCAGGGAGCATGTCACAGTTTGACTCAAAGAGATGTGAGTTCCATTCAGAAATCTTTTTCATCCTCAGTTGATAATCTGGCTGCCTTTTGTCTTTATTTTTTAGAAACACATCTTTCTATCCTGGTGGGTGTGGAGTGACTGAGTATCAGTGACTTGGCACACAAATGATTCTCTATCACTTTAATACACACATTCAGCACCAGAGCAAAGTTCCTGGCATTTATTTAACATGCAATAAATGGTGAAGTGGACTGAATTAAATCAGACCACATATAATCAAATTGAACTAAACAGAATGCAATTGGTTAAGAAGTATTAAATGGGGTCTTTCCTTTCACATGGATGGCAGCCTTCCAATTGTCCTATTTCAAACTTCCTCAAACAATCTGAGAATAAACCAAGTGATCAATAGAACATAGTGCATAGGAAGAAAAAAGATAGAGCTGGGGTTTTGTTTTTGTTTTTATAATGATAACCATCTAACTAAAAGAAAAGGGTAACTGCACAGTTGATTCAGAAAGCTGAGCGTCTGAGGTAAATTTGGCTTTAGAAAGCACGATAGTAAGGACAAATTTTGTCCTCAGAATCACTGACCTCTCTATTACGGGTCATGCTCTGGTCATCTCAAGACCATCACGTTCTCAGGCTCTCCTGTTTATTTTCTTCTTGTTGGATTTCAAGAAAATCCAACCAAATGAAAGGACAAGAAAAAGTTAAAACTAGCAAGAGGATAATAGAATTGAAGCATATAGCAAGGGTGGGGAAAAAAGAAGGAAGGGAGGATTAAATAGTTGGGGGGTGGGGGCTCCCTGTGTATTTTCTTGCAACTTCTTTTGCATCTTTAATTGTTTAGAAACTTTAAAAATGAGGGTGAAAGTCCAGTCACAACAAGGATGCTGCTGACTTCCACTGTCAGCACTGCCTGTGTCATGGTGGCCAGCGGAATGGGCTACAAGAAGAGGCAGGCTGGCTATGATTAGCATTAAGTAGCAAGTCCCCTTGCAGAGACCTGACCTTGGACTCTCCTTCAGAACTGGACAGCAGTAGCAGCAGTTACTCCTGACCTTGGGCTTCTCTCTGTTCTCGTCAATACTTTAGATCAGAGTCAGAGACAGTTGAATACAGAGAAGGAGATTGATTCCTCTGGAACCCTTGAAACAGGGAGCCAGGCAAAGAGAGGAAAAATAGCAGATCTCCCAGAATATTGTGAGTCCTAAGACAGTAAAATGGAGATAGGTCTTGAAGACAGGCATCAGAGAGCCTCGCTGAAAAAAATCATAACGCTTGGCCATTGCCCTTTTCAGAGACCAATCAAAATAAGAAAGGAACAGAAGCAGCCTATCTTACTAAGTTGCTTTCAAACTAAAAAATTTTATGCCTGGCTGTTCTACTTGCTAGTATCGTCTCCTGTGATGTGAAGAAGGAATGAGTTTTTGCTTCACTGAAGCTTCTACTTCCAAGTTGTGTCCTTAAGGTATTACATGTTAACAAAATGTTGACAGATCAGACAGCATTTTTAAATGTGCCTTCTTTTTTCTTTTTTTTTTCCTTTTTTTTTTCTTAAGCACAAGTACTGCTAGCAGCACCTTCAGTGTTCATTTCATCAAAGGATTCTCTAAACATATCGTATATTTATTGTATCTTTGGGAGTAATAATTTTCTTTCCAGCTTTCAAATTACTACATATTTGTTACTGCACCACAGAGGAAGGAGATCATTTGTTATTAGTTCCTTGTATGATGTGAAACATTTAATTTGAACTGAAACCAACACACAAGAAAATAAACAGTGCATTTCATACACAAAGTATTTGCTTTCCTCACTGGGAGACAGTGGGAATCATTTTGACCATTAGGTGTGTATTTATCATCCTATGGCTCATGAGCATTTCTGCTCTCTGCCTCCCTTTTACCCTCAGACCTGAGTACTGGCTCTTTTTCAAAGAGACCAGGTCAGCTTGTTTTCAGACAGCGCTTCTAAACTCTGGAAATGTATCAGAATCCCTAGGGGAGAATTTTTTTTAAATATCAATGACCAGGCCACAGCACTGTCAGGTCTGTCCCAGGGGTGGGACAGTTTAGTGAGGTAGTTACTCTCTTGGGTTCTGAGGCTGGACTGCTTGAGTATGATGTCCAGTTTAGGTGCTCAAAACTGAGCTGGTGGGCAAGTTGATAAATGTCTCCGGTTCTCAAGTGCTGAAATGTAAAGGGGGGAGTTCATAATAGTAAGTGAAAGAATTCACATAAAGTAATTGCAGAATAGCCCAGCTCCCTGGAAGCCCTTACAGAACATCCTTGGTAGGTTCTTGAAAACTGTGACTTTAAGTGAAAGGACACATAATGCAACAAGTTTCTCAAATATCTTTGTGGTTTCTGAACATAATATTTATCCTCACAGTCCAAAATAATGATCTGAAGTTTATTATCTGTGTATATGTGTATACATGCTTGTATCATTTATTTGTTTTCTAAATTCTGGCACATTTTCTGGGGGTGTTCAGACTTCCATAGTAGACATCAGAAGAGAACTTTTCCTTTGTGCTGACAACTCTGAACATCTAAAAGTTTGGTGCAATTGGGTTGTGGCTGGTTTTATTTAATTGTTTTGAAGTCTGCATTCTTTATTTTTAATAATTGTCTCTCCAATATACTCTAGTTTCCTATATGATTCAGAGGTATAGGATCACACCCTTCAGATATATGTTACCACACCATGCTCACCACCAAAGCACCACCAGTCCTCCACCAGGGTCTACGGTACCTCTCCTTTATCCTCACTCTGTTCTTACCCTTAGGGGGCCTCTATTCTATGATCAGGTTTCTTAAGTCTTTTTTGGTTTAACTTTGTCTATTCTTTTTTGTTTGATTTTTTTTCTATTTCACAGCAATGAAATTATTACTCTGTCTTTGTCCTTCTGACTTATTCCCTGAGCATAATCCCCTCCAATTGCTTCCATGTTGTCTCAAATGCCAAGTTTATCTTTTTTATAACTGTATAGTATTCCATTGTGTATATACTCCATATAATTCATCATCTGTCATGGACATTCAGATCGTTTCTGTAACTTGGCTTTTGAAAATAGAGTACCCTCATTCTTAACCTCTATTAATAAAACTAGTATTTATTCTTCTACAAGCTGTCCTTACTCAAAATTTTCTCAAGTTGTTCTTGATTGAATCCTGAACACATCACAGAAATAATTATGTAAAATAAGAGAGAGGTAGAAGCCTAGTGCTAGTTTCAAAGTAGGCCCAAGACAGGGAAAGTTAACTGCTATTGCACTTAGAATCAGAAATAGTAAAAAAAAATGAGTGAAAAGAACCCTCTGAAAAAAACCTGAAGCTTTCTATATCAACATTTAATGCACTATATTAAAAATACTTCAATGTTTTAAACTTTATGTCTAAATATTTTGATCATGTACACTTTCATAAAATGTCACCTACAAAATGGGAAAAAAGTACATCATGCACGTGATCAGAACATTAAAATATGTATAAACACCTGAAAAAAGGAGCCAACAATATGGAATATCTTCTTTTACTCAAACTCAGAGTTTACCTCAATAAAAAACTAATTCAATAATCTGTAATCTCACATTCCTTGTATTTCTGAAGTCTTCTAGTCCTCAGTCCAATAGCATGAGTTATATTCATGGAGGCAATATTTCCCTGAAATATATCCTTTGGGGCTTCATAAATATATATGCCATTACCTGGCTCTTTAGTTTAAAATTGTGTTGTTGTTAAGCAGACTTTCTGTATGCTTTCATATTACAGATGCCATATGTTGATGAAATGTCAAAAATATAAAAAATAAGGGGATGTGGAGAAGGAAACACTTTGGACAAGACTCTGAGGGCTGTCAGTTTACATGTGAGCGAGGTAATGATACGCCCTTTTGTTCTTTCCACAGAAATTCTTTTGTTCTTTGCACAATGCTTTCTATCTACAGAGTAGGTGGTCAATCAATATATGTGGCAGTTAGTAACATAATGTGCTCTATAGTTCAAGAAAAGTACATTAACTTAAGGTACCATGTGTACTATTATTGCCAATGTCTTTGTCTTAATTTTTAAAACTTGAAAATAACAGTTTAAAAAATCTGATTTCTAGAAATACAAAAGAGATTAATGAAAAGTCTTTTACTTACAGTAAGTTTAGGATCTATTCTAGTTATTGCTTATTTTTTTACCATTCATATTCATCTTCTTTTATGGATGCTCAACTACAAATCATAGCACTGTTTATTACAGCTTATTCATAACTTTGAATGAAACATCATTTGATAAGCAAGCATGAAATCACTAGTCTCTCTTATCTAAATCTATCCCTCCACATATTTCTAGTGTCCATTAGCCCATCAGCCATAGGTACTAAGCCAAATATATTAAATATATTGTCCTTTAGTGTTACAGATAGGAATGTCACTTTGGCACAAAGTTTAAGAGGCCCCAAATCACATTTGACCTCTATTTTCAAAATATGAATATATTGTGTTAAATTTAACCCTCAGAATGCAACTACCTATGCATAAATGAAGCTATTAAAGAAACTAGTTTTATTGTTAAAAGACTCTGCTTTTTTCCACTCTTGGGCACAATAGAAAGTTAACATAATGGAAAGGTACTAACACACAATGTTCTTTTAGCGCAGCCCTGTCATATTATGATAAGGTTTTACTTTTAAATCTTTGAGCAATTTAACACAGTATGGATTTCATTATCTTAAGAGAACTATTGACCAAAAAAAGGTGGGGAGAGAGAAAAAAGAAAGCATATCACTATCAGGAAGCTAATGGCCTCGTATGAAAAAGAATTTTGCAAATGCTTTTTCTTTAAAGTGAAATTGGACAAAGGCTAGACTGATTGTTGAGGGAATAATGCTGCTATGGTTAGAAGGAAGTGAGTTAATTGACCTGATAGGTTCTTTCCATGTGAGATAGCCATGACTTTATCATTCAATTCTTTCAAATACATCCACAGACAAATGGACTATGATCTCTCCGTGTAGACAGTTTGAGGAAACGTAACTATCTGCGGCATGGGTCTCTCAACAAAAGAATAATGCTGAAAATGACAAATTGGAAGGCCTTTTTACCCAGAACACAATGTATACTCATTTGCCATTTGCAGGTTCAAAGCCGCCAGACAAGGAACTATCCAGGAAGCAATCTGGTGAGGTGACAAACTTCAGTCTCCAATGCTATGTGAATTTCTAGTCTACACCACTTCCATCTGCTAAAAGTGTAGGCAACCCCAGCTATGGACCCACACTTCACATTAAGAGCAGCTGTTCTTTCTGGGAATAGGTTTCCCTTTTAAAGATGAACCATCCGACTCCATTATAATCTGTTCTCCCATCATTTGCTTTGTTACACTTTTTGTGCCAACAGATTGTGAGGCACCAAATATTTTTTAAAAGCTCTGTAAGATTGCTAACATCCAGCAATAAAAACTAATTCTCAACTGTATATGATAACTAGGGGTGGATGTAAAGTTGGCCAACATTTGACAATAAGTAGAAAATCATTATTTGATATTCATTTTAGCAAGCGTGGCCAAGAGTGAACTCTTATTACCAGGATAGCTATGAAATACAGTTTTATATGTGAATCTATTATATAGCACTTGCTGAAGGGAAAAATGTTGAATGAATGACAAGGATACTATTTTATATTGTATTATAAGTCAGCTTAGCTGAAGACATTGGGAACAGGCACACATGCATGTATACACATGCATGCACACACACACACACACACACACACCATACTGAAAAAATAAAGTAGTTCTCCTAATTCTTTTTCTATATAGACTTTTCCCTCCTCTTAAAGCCTCTAGAAAATTTTGTCTACAAACACTTGAATGACAAAAGCAAACCTCACAAAAAGGGGAAGGATTGGCAATGTCAAACTCCCAGGCCTCAAGCTATAGTACAAATCCATAATAATTAAAGAACCCTGGTACTCCAACAAAAACATATACAGAGATCAGTGGAATAGAATAAACCCAAACATATATGGACAGTGAATCTATAAAACAAGAATATACATTGGAACAAAGAATTGCTTCATTATGTGATGCTGGGAAACTGGACAATAACATGCAAAAGAAAAAATATCACTATATCACTATCTCATACTATACACAAAAATCAGTCCGCAAGGAACAAAAGATTTAGACATTAGATCTGAAACCATAAAATACATGGAAATAAAGACAGGCAAAACACTTCATAGCATTTGCTTCAGGATCATCTTTTTGCATTCATCTCTAGCAGCAAGGAAACAAAAGAGAGCATAAACAAATGGAACTACATAAAACTAAAAAGTTTCTGCACAGCAAAAGAAACTATAACCAAAACAAAAAGATATCCCACTGAATGGGAAAATATATTCATGCAACATACATCTGACAAGGGACTGATAACAAAGGTTGACAAAGAATTCATACACCTCTACAAAAAAAAAAACCAAAAAAAAACAAATAGCACTATTTAAAAATAGACAGACAAATAAATAAATAAATAAATAAATAAATAAATAAATAAATAAATAAATAAATAAATAAATAAATAAATAAGCACTTCTCCACTGAAGACATATAAATAGCTAAGAGGCCCATAAAAAATCTTCACCATTATTTGCCATCCAAGAAATGCAAATCAAAGCCACAATTTGATACCATCTCACACACGGGAATGGCCCACGTGAAAAGGGTCAAGGATGTAGAAAAAAAGGAATTCTGCCACACTGTTGGTGGGAATGTTAGCTAGTTCAACCCCTATGGAATATATGGAGGTTTCTCAAAAGACTTCAAATGGATCTGCCTTATGACTCAGTAATTTCACTCCTAGGTATCTACCTGAACAAAAAAACATTAATTTGAATTAAAACCTGCATTCCCACATCCTTTGCAATACTATTTAAAATAGCCAGGATATGAAAACAGTCTAAATGTCCCAAAACAGATGAATAGATTTTGAAGATGTGATATGTGGTATCTACTCAGCAATCAAAAAGATAATCCCTTGCCATTTGCAACTACATGAATGACGTTGTAAGAGATAATGCTAAGTAAAATAAGTCAGCTGGAGAAAGATAAATATCAGATGGTGTCACTGAAAAATGGAATATGGAGAAACCAAACTAAGAATCAGGGAAAGACCAACTTAAAAGCTAACCTTGATAAATGATTTGTAGAGCTGAAGCATCCAAATAGGGGAGGGAGTATGAGAGGGGTAAGAACAAGAGAAGGAAGCACAATTGACTATGGGGGTAGACTATGGATGATTTGTATCATGGTGATACCAGATGGAGAGAATCCTAATGTTGCCACAAATAAAATATTAAATAAACACATTTTCCTTCAAGTGTTAGTAGACTAAGGTCCAGAAAGGCTGAGTAACTTGCCCAAGGTCACTCATTTAGAAAGAGGCAGTAGACTTGATTTGAACTCTATGCTCCATGAATCTGAGTAAGGTAAGTTTAGTCACTGCACCATACCACTACTTCACCCAGGGGTGTATGATCTTTTTTTGGATGCCATATAAAATGCCATTATGAAAGAAATCTACTGCACTGGCACAAACTTAGTAGACTTTATAGAAACATCAAATAAGCAGAGTCTTGCAATTGGAGCTGATAACTTAGATGACATTTCAGAGACCCTCACAGCAAAGCAGGCAGCTGCTACTGTAGAAACAAGGTACTAAAGATGAAAAAGAAATGGTATTAGTGGTTTGAACACAAATAAAAACAATCACTGGGCGTGGGGAGGTTCCACCTTTGTTATTCTATAAGGTAGACTATGTGCACATGTATTTGCATAGTGCTTTAAATACTTATTTGGAGAGTGCTATGTTATGTGAAGCCTAAATTATTTCATCCATAAGATGGGGTTCATAATGTTATCTATCCAGGATTTTAGGAAAATAAAATGAAAGAAAACATATAAAGCTCTTAAGACAAAGGCCTAAACATAGTAAGTGACATGTTAAGTGTCAGCTACTGCCATTTTTGTTGTTTTACAATAGTTAATTTTCTTGCCTATCTACTCAAATAGTCCACTAGTCCCTTGAGGGTGAAGAATCATTCCTCATTGAAAGGCAGTAGAATGTAATAATGAAAAGCAGTCTCTGGAACCACACGGCCTGGGTATAAGCCTGACTCTGCTCCTGCTTGTGATATCTTGGACATGTTATTTATTTTTCTATGCCTTTTGATTCCTTGATTCCTTCTCTATAAAATGGGCCTAAAGAGAGAATCAACCTCATAAATATTCTATGAGGATTAAGGAATAAATTTCATGAAGACATTAATTTTTGTGTTCCATTTAACCCTAAAGCCCTAGTGCCCTGGATATTCCTGGGACATAAAAGGTGCTCAGTACAAATATACTGAATGGTTATACATAAAGCACTTAAAGCAGACCTGACATAGATATATGAAGACTGTTATGGAGAGTGGCAATTATTTGCATCTGTATTATTGGAGCCTATTGTAAAGCTTAGCACAGGTTAGGCCCCCAAGAAATGTTTGTAGCATGAATGAATGAATGTATTCCTTCTATACTGAGCCAGCTCTCCCTCATGAGAAATTGTGGTTAATGAAATTTGACCTTTCTCGTCTATGGCCTCCCTTACTTGTACCCTATGCTATGTAAACACTTTTGGAAATTAAGAAAAATTTATGAGGATCAAAGTAGAATGTCAGACACATAAGGGATTACATAGATCCATAATTCAAGTGTTCCATTTTTTTCTGAGTTATTCTGTATTCATTCAATATTTTTTATTATGTATGTACTATAGACTTGATCTGGCAATTAGTAGTGGCAACTACAACGATGAACACAATAGCTATGGTCCCTATCCTCATGGAGCTATACTCTTAGTGTCTAGTCATTGCCCTTCTATGCATTTCCACATCTCTAAAATTAGGGAGTTGAATAGTCAGTGAGGTCCCTTTCTGCTGAGATAAAAGATGCTGGTTCAAATCACATGTTTCGCTATGAGGCGATTGGTCAGGAAGAAACATGGAACAGAGAACACAATGAGGGGGTACCTGCTAACCTGAGAAGCAATGGGCCCTCTCCAATTTGTTCATCTTAAGTCCACACTCTTCATCCACACTTGCTTACTGAGAGTTTCAGGGCTGTGTGGTCGTGGGACCACAACAGGAGAAAGAAATGTGCCTGTGCTGGGAGGGTGTTCAGTCTTAACCAGGTGCAAGTTTTGGTTTAAGACAGTCCTGCATGCTTGAGTTTTAATCTGAATCAAAGTAGACAATTACAAAGAAAGTATATGGCTCTTTTGGTTGTCATTTTGAGCTAATAAAAACTCTACTCTCTGTTTTTTTTCTTCTGTTTAAGTGGAAAAAAAAAGACTGAAGTTAGATCTTACAGGACAATAAAAAAATACTAAAATCAGCTATTAAAAAAAATCACGTTTCCAATAAGGTTACTAGTATTTGTGCCCCATTTCTGGTACTTGCTAGCTGTTTGAACTTGAATTAGATAAAGGCTCTCCAAGTCTCAGTTTCCTAATCTGCAAAATGGGAATGATGATAATAGTATCTATTTTGCTATAATGTTATGTAGACTAAATAAAAAAGTATGTGTGTAACTCCATATTTTTATTTAGTCTATATAAATATACATTGATGCAAATTTATAAGTATTGATTTATTAAAATATAAAGTCATATATTACACATGTATAAACATATATATATATATCACTTTAATGGAACATACTAAATACTCAACAAATGGTAGCTAGCAGTACTCAAGATCAGTCCTTCTATAGCATGCAATCTGTAAAGCGCCTGTGGGAAGTTGCACCCCATAGGGCCAGATGTATCCATAGAGGTCAAATAGGGCCAATGTAGATATCAGATTTATTTTTGTGAAATGTTTTTGGATTTCACCTCCTTTTAAGTAGGCTTGCATTGTCAGATGAAAAACTGTAAGTCCCTTGATCTCTGCAAAGCTTTCTTACATGTGTCATATTACTCCGCAGCATCAGTATGTCAGATTGTGAAAAATGCTAAAGAAAGGAGAACAATCAAGCAAGGAAGAAGACATTAAATGTCTTGGGGGTTACTGAAACTTCAGTATGGCAGCCAGGGAAGGCCTCAGTGAAGAAAGTTACCTTCCCTATGTGGCAAACCCAAAGTGGGTATCTAGTTCTTTGGTTTCCTAGGATGCAGTTCTCTTTCTTATGCTGTCCTAAGAAGGAAAGGCTTTCTTGTGCTCACTGCCTTCTGATCAAGGCTGCTGTTTTGCTCACACTACTCTTTATGATGCCAGGGCCCTGCAATGTGGACTGCAGAGCAAGACTGGTGTTTTCCTGATCACAACCTAAGCAGGTAGGCTGAGCTGTTTGGAAATATGGCATTTTGCCGACCCACACCAAGATTTGCTGCCTACCCTTCCCTTGGGTGCCTGCCAGGTTAATGGTCCAATCAGAAGATATCAACTCAGATCAGGCACTCTAAAAGAGAATATAAGCGAGCACAGGAGCAAGCATGGGACTCCAAAATCTTAAGACCCCCCCAGAATCCAGACTTCTCCAACACTGTACCTGTCCCCCAAAAGACACTTCCAGCAGCAGCTGACATCCAAAAAAAGAAGCTGAAGAGTTTTGCAGGAACTTGGATGTTGCATGTGCCTGCAGTCTTAACACTGCCACTGCAGGGAAAGAGCACTGAAGGCCCTGGGCTGTTTATATGATCCTATGGCATGCCCTGGTGCTGCTGTTTCCATTGCTGTCTGGTCCAGTGTCTGGTACTGTCCATCCTAATCTTCCAACCGTGGTTGCAGCTGCTACAGCGTCATCTCAACGGCCCAGCATGTGAGACCCCTGACTGCCACCCTGAGTTGTACCTGGCCTGCCTTCTCTGGCTGCCATGTGCTCCAGGTCCTTGTTGGCAAGAAACTGCTATCTCAGAGAAATGGCTTTTTGTTTGGGAGTTCTGAACACAATGAACATAGGCAGGGTGATATACTTGCCACTTGTGGCCTCAGTAACTCCTCATTTCCCTTGTTTGCTAAATAAACCCCAATTATTGTTCTCTGAGTCTAAGTGGTCTTGCAATTGTATGCATGTGTGAAGAGTTCACAGACAGTGATCTGTCCTCTGTTGGGCACTTGGAGGGCTATAGGCTCCCTAAAATCCTGTTTCAGTTGGCTTCTCAAAGCAAGGTCATCTCACTGACAAGGTAAAAGGAAATATTGAAAACACCTTCAATTACCTCTGGAGACCCCAAGAAGATTGGTCCAGGTCAAATATATGAACTGCCATCTAAAAATAAGTGAAGAATTATCATAAACTCAACTCTTAGCTCCATCTCCATTCCCTCTGGGCTACTTTTTTGCTAATCAGCCTGACCCTCACTAGAGAGCTCTTTGTGTTAAATTAGTTTTCTTTTTTTTCTTTCAAAATCTGAAGTAAAAATTCATTATAGTAAATGTTCATGTTAGTTTCTAACTCATGAAATCCTGATCCCCACCCACACTATTCCCTCATTTTCACCATAAACCTCTAATGCAGCTCTGTCCTGTTACACAGAATTGAAATCAGAGGTTTCAAGATAATACCTTTGCCTATTTTTTTACATCATGTATCTGCTTCGGGCTCTAAATGTTTAAACTCGTGCTCACTTCAGCAGCATATATGCTAATGGTTTAAACTTCTACAAGCATTTATTTTTCACACCATGTTCACCACCACTGGTGCAATTAATCCTCCACCATTTTCCATTGTGCCCTCTGCCTCCCTCATTCTTACCCCATTACTCTCCCCTTATGTTTGCCTCAGCTTTGTATTTAGATGTCAAGAATTTATTGTTGGTATGGTTTTGACTGATCCTTTGTTAACTCTCTATATTCTACATATAAATAAAACCATTCAGTATTGATCTTTCTCCAGCTGACTTATTTCACTTAGCATTATCCTATACCATTTCATCCATGTTGTAGCAAATAGCAAGAGTTCATATTTTTAATAGTTAAGTAGTATTCTATTGTGTGTATAAATATCTGTGGGTATCACATTTCTCTAATCCACTCATCCGTCCTTGGGTCCTTAGTCAGTTTTCATAACTTACCTACTCTAAATAAGACTACAATAAATATAGGAGTACATACACTTTTTGAATTACTGTTGTTTTTTTATTTTTGTTTTGAATTCTTCCAGTAGATAGCTAAAAGTGGAATTTCTGAGTTAGATGGTAGTCTGTTGTATTTTAGGATCCTCCATACGGTTTTCTATAGGGGTTGGACCAATCTGCATTCACAACAACAATGTACAAGGGTTCCTTTGTCCCACAACTTCACCAATACCTGTTTCTGGTCTTTTTTTTTTAACTCAGCCATTCTCACAGGTGTGAGATGGCATTCTTGTTGTGGTTTTGGTTTGCATGTGCTTATTCAATTTGGAGTTAATGTTTGTGTAATATATGAAATGCTGATTTACTTTCATTATTTTGCATGTAGCAATTCAGTATTGCCACTCTTCAACCATTTCTCCTCTACAACCATTTGTTCAAGACACTTCTTTTTCCAATATATACTTTTGGCTCCTTCATCTTAGGTTAACTCTTCATAGATGTATGGGTTTATTTGGGGGTTCTCCATTGCATTTCTTTAGTCTGTATATCTGTTTTTTCCCCCTGCATCATATGGCTTTGATGACTATAGCTTTGTAGTATAGTTTAAGGTCTGAGATTGTGATACTACCACTCTTCTTCTTTATCTGGTCTGGATACTTTAAGCTATTATTTTATGGTAACTATATAACTTTCAGTTTGTTTGTTCTGTTTTTTTTTTTTTTTTTCCAAGAATGCCACTGGAGTCTTGGTAGGGATTGCATTAAACCTATATATTGTTTTGGTTTGGATGACCATTTTACAAAGTTCTATCAATCTATGGGCAGGGAATAGTTGGTTTTTTTTTTTTTTTTTTTTTTTTTTTTTTTTTTTTTTTTTTTTTTTTTTTTTTTGGTCTTCTAGTAGTTTTCATTGCATAGGTCCTTCACCTCCTTTGCTAAGTTTACTCCAAGGTATGATGTTGGCATGGATTTTGTCATATATAGCCTTTATTATGTTGAGAAATGTTTCATTTACCTGAAATTTTTAAGGTAATAGATATTGGACCTTACGAAATACTTTCTCTTTTAATGTAATCATAAGTTTTTATCTGTCCATTGTTTGATGTCATGAAATACATTATTTTCAGGTGTTGAATCATCCCTCTTGGTAATGGTGTATAATCCTTCTGATGTATTGTTGGGTTTGTTTTGTTAAGATTTTATTGAGGATTTTTGTGTCTACATTAATCAGAGAAATTGTTGTATAATTCTTTTTTGTTGTGATGTTTTTTTCAGTACTCGATTTTTTGAAAGAGTTTGCATAGGATAGGTACTAGTTCATTTCTGAAAGTTTGGTAGACCTCACTAGTGAAACCATCTGTGCCTGGACTTTTGTTCTTGGGAAGACTTTTAATTTTGATTTCAATTTCCTTGCTTATGATTGACCTGCTCAGGTTCAGTGTTGCAGAGCTTAGATTACTCAGAATTCTCTATTTCATCTATATTATTCAATTGTTTGACATAGGTGCCTGTAGTTATCTCTTATGATCTTCTGTATTACTAAAAATAATGATGTAAAGTCTGGTTCTATTTATTACATTTTTCTCTTTTCATAGTGAGTCTAGCTAGAAATTTTACTTTGATTTTTTTCAAGGAGACTTGGTTTTATTGATCCATTGGACTGTCTTTTTTATTTCTACTTCATTTATTTCTGCTCTAATTTTTATGATTTCCTTCCTTCTACTGGCCTTTGGTTATATTCATTCTTCTTTTTCATTATCTTGACTTAAGGTTGTTTTTTTTTTTGAGTTCTTTATTGTTTTTCATGGATGCCTGAATTGCTGTATGCTTTCCCGTTAATATCATTTTGCTGCATTCCACAGATTCTGATAGGTTGTGTTTTCATTTCATTCATCTGCTATTTTTAAGTTTTTTTTTTTTTACTTCCTTAATTACCCAATCAATGTTCAGTAGTGGGTTGTTCAATCTCCATATACTAGAGGTTTTTCCAACTTCCTTTTGGTAGTTGACTTTTAGTTTGATACCATAGGCATCAGAGAAGATACTTGATATGAATTTGCTCTCCATGAACTTATTGATATTTGTTCTGTAACTAGTCATGTAACCTATCATGGAGAATACCCTGCATACACTTGAGAAAAATGTGTGTTGAGCAGTTTGGGGGGTGCATTGTTCTATAATTATCCATTCCTGTGACTTAGTCCCTCATTTACTGCTATCATTTTTTGGTTTGTTTTCTATCTGGTTGATCTGTTGGTGAAAACAGAACGCTGAATTTCCCAATGATTTTTATGTTATTCCCAATGTCTTATAGTGTTACTCCCAATGTCTGTTTTCATATTTGATAATAATTACTTTATGTATTTTGATGTTTCTTCATTAGTACATATATTTTGATGAGTGTAATGTCTTCCTGATACTGACCCTTTAATCATTATATAGTATATATCGCTTCCCCACCCCCCTGCTGTGATACCCACCATTATCTTTATGTTGCCTCTCCCAATAGAGTCAGATAGGTCTAAGAGTTGTACTTCATTTTTTTTCTTCATATATTGCTTTTTTCTTCCATCTAGATTCTTTGTATATAATGATCTTCAGAGTCACTAATTTGGTCATCCATTTGTTCTAGCCTGCTTCTGTCACTTTCTGCTGAATTTTAGCTCTCCTACTAATCTTTTTGCATCCTTCCTCATTTTTGCAACTTTCTCATTTAAATCTTTAATTTCTAATTTATATTCATTAATTGTACTTATCTAATCGTGTATGTTTTTCTGCATTTGATGCATTTACTTCATTTCTTGGAATTTCTTTATCATGTCAATTTTGAATTCTGTCTAATAGAAAGATAAGGTATTTCATATATTTGCAGTTGGGTTCTGAAGAGCTGTTCTCTCCTTATCCTGTATTCCCTTGATGTTTAAAGCTATATTGTACAGTGTTTTTTTCCTGCCCACTTTGCTGTTAGATCTTCTTCACTGGGATTCTGTACTATCCAGCAGCAGCAAATTGGAAGCTTCAGAGAAAGCTACAGAAATCATGTTGGGGAGGAGGCTGCAATCACTCCTTACACCCCACAGTGGCTACCAGCAACATGAAAATCCTTTGTTCACAGACTCTTCTATGTGATTACCTGTAGTTTCTGACTACACACTGTGGACACATGCCCAAATGTCCCAGTGGAAGAGGGACTAGGCTTTCACTTAGTTTCTCCAAAGCCTGAAATCCAGAAATCCTCAATAAAATGTCGATGCATGCAATGTGCCTAGCAGTGCTGTGCTTTCCCCTACAATGGGGACAAATTGGCAACTGTGTTAAGTATTTTTTGTGATCACAAACCAGAAATCATGTTCAGATGGAAAGGAAGTGGTGGGCATGTCCCCAGTCTCTGGGAAGTGTGTTGTCTATAAGTCCACTCTCAAAAATTGTAATTGTATGATATGCCCATGGTGGCCATAAATAAATGACTAAGCAGACCAACGTCTCTGTGACCTACTGGAGAATCCCTGCAAGTGCAGGCTAGAGATCAAGCCAGTTCGAAGTAAAGGATTAGTGTCATCCCTTACTTCTCACAGCTGTCACAGTCACTCCTAGGAGACCATAGACCACACCGGAGACAACTTTTTGGCTTCCTTCATGCCAAACCCTGTGCATTATCATCTGAACCTTCTTAAGTTGTGGAATATGCTATGCTATCACAGTGAATTATGCTATTATGCTTTTTCTTTCTCAGCTAAGTGGGGGTATGTTGAGGGAAGGACTAATAGCCCTCCCAGTGAACTGGCACCATACCTGATTTACTTTTTCTCAGTCTTTCCTTCCCTTCCCAGATATTTCTGGCTCTCCTCCTTGCTGAGACACTGCTACACACTTCTTTAGCTCCATTCTAGTGATGGGTGCTCCTCCAGGTGCTTATTCTTGGTATTCCTAAGGGAAGTAGTGATGCAAAGATTCTTTTGTCCACCATCTTTTACCCTATCTCCAAAACTATTTTCTAAACTAATTTATATCTAAATTGATAAGTTGAATCCCTTATTGGCAAACTTTATTGACCAAAAAATTGAAAACATGTGTACTTCCCATTCTCAATTACCTCAACCAAGAAACTCCTAAAGTACCCTTTATGTGCATGCTCACACATGCACACACACACACACATACACACACACACAGTTTTTGTCTCCTATGCAAACAAGATTTAGGAATAAAGATGCTGCAACAGTAAACTTGACTTATTTCTATGAGGAACTTAATTCTATGAGGAAACCCTGATAAACTACAATGATCTGACTTCTTTCAAGGAATATAGAGCTTAAATTTTAAAAATGAACACATTACAAAAAAAGGAGGGAGGAGGGAAGTTAAAAGTAACTATTGGCAAAGTATATTACTTTCCCCATGGGTTTCAGTTTTAAAATATACCAGTGTATTACTGTTTCATGTAAATAAGGAAAAACCCAAAATATCAATAAACTGAGCTGAAAACTTCAAGGAGAAAGAGATTAACCATAACATGCCAACTCCATAACTTCTGGAGGGTAGTGCTCATGGTTTTCTACTTTTCCTTAGTAGAACTTCCCAAACTTTAGGTTTTCCTTGTCCCTCATATGCTCCCAGATGTTCTCCCATCAGCAAAACCTGGAGATGCCTGCTATTCTACACAAGAGTATGTGTTCTGAGCTTTCTCGTTGGAGGGAAATGAAGATATCAGAAATTGAAAAGGCAGTTTAATTCGGGCTTCTGATTCCATTTTATTCACTGTGAAATACAAAGCCAAACTGTATTAACAACAATATAAACTGTATAATGGGCATATCATGAACTGATTACACTATATCCTTAACTTATGTACATTTTCACAACAAATTTCAAAAACTCAAGACCCAAGCAACTTCCAGATACTATTTACATGGTTTGCTCCCAGCTTCTACAATAGGAAGGAATTCTAAGTTGTCCAGATGTTCCTGAATCCCAGAAGTGGCACCACGTACTTGATTGGACAGCAGTACAGAGAAGGGGATTTTGTTGTATAGTGCACTCATGCAGGATACTGCTTTAAAAATAGTGTGGGACTTCTCTGGCCATTAATTATTTTCCACAAGGCCAATTAGAATTTCTGTTTTACCTTATTTAGCTTGGAGAACAGCAAATATCTCCATAATGTATATATCTCAAAAAAGAACAAGTTCATGATTTCAAAATGTTGCAAACCATGTTAGCTTAAAGGGGATAGAGACTGTGAAAGACGTGGTTATCTTCCAGCCTATATAATCAGAAACACCTGGTACTGAAACTGATTTCAAACATATTTTAATTCCCTGCCTTTGCTCTCCCAAATGGCCCTATCCTCATTTCTCACAATTATCTTTCCTCTCCCTATTGCCCATTCTGTTTTACCTACCTACAGGATCTCATGCCTCCCTAGCAATTTACAACTGTTCATGCAACTTTCCAGTCTTTATATTCTATTGATATTGATATCCACATTTGGGGCTACAGAGAGACAGTGAAGAATATATCCAGATTGGATCATTTCTCACCCTCACCATAGTCATTACTGTGCTTCAAGCGGTCATCTTTTCTAGCCCAGGTTATTTCAATAACTTCCTAATTGCTCTCCCTGCCTCTGCCCTTGACCTTGTGCTGTCCATCCGTCAAAACCATAGTGTTAAACTCTAAATCAGACTATTCCTCTGTCCAAAACCTTCCTGTGTTTCTTATTTCTGGGTCAATTACTTATGTAAGTACTAATTCGGTTTCTTTAAGTTTTTACTTAAAAATTACCTTCTCAGTGAGCTATTCCCTGGATGCCCTAAAGTTTAGGTAATGCCCAAGTCATCTACTATTTCCTCTCCTTTCTACCTATCACAATCTGACATAATATATATTATATTCACTTATCTTATTCATTGTCTATCTTTCCCCATAGAATATAACCTCCATGAGGGCAAATAACTTTTTGTCTATTTCATTCTATAGTCCCAACACTTAGCAGAGTGCTTCACATATAGTAAATAATTAATATTTTTTGAATGACTTAATGAATCAGAAATCACAATGTTGTATATGTGTATCACTATGTGTGTGTTAGTGGGGCTGTAGACAGAAAGATGGAATGAGAAATAGTATTATATGATTACCTTCTTCAAGCCAGACCATTATAAATTCTTCCATTTACCAACTATCTAATTCTTGCCTTTGTGCCTCAAATCGTGTAAGTTCAGTTACACGCTCTTTCCAGTACTACGACCACTTATTCAGGTGCTCACACTTCACACCTACGTTACAGCAGGCATTATTATCCCTAATGTCCAAACCACTGCTAAACAACTTTTAAAAAATCCGCAAGCACTCAAAAGTGATGCTGTTCCAAGATACCTTGAAGTTCATGCCATGTGCTACATTTCCAGAGCTGTAGGAGTAGAGCTGTGACCCATGAGGCTCAGAATAGGCAGTTGGACATAGTTAGATTTCTTGTAAATCTCTAAGAGTAGAAATACAGGGTCAGGCTAAAGGAAAATAATTGGCTCAACTTCTCAGAGATGGTGGCAAACATAAGTTTGAGAAGAGTCAGGGAGGAAATGTAGGGAAAAATAGCTACAACAAAGATTGAAGCTTCAGCATTTTCCCTCAAAATCTGTAAAGTGTATAGGTGACATAATCTGAAAATGCAAACAAATGTGCTATGAAGCAAGTGTATCTCTTTTTCCACAGAGTATTATTTGAAAAGATTCATTTTATAAAATTGGGAATGATTGAATTTATGTTGAATTGTGCTTTACTTTTCATATAAATTTACATATTTACTTATTTACATGCGTACATGTGAGCTTTATATATATTGAGAAAGAAAAGGAAAAAGAGACGGAGCTGGTTTTGTGACTCATTTGGGCTTTTTGTTTCCTCTTTAGTGATCATGAAAATTCTTTTCTAGTTCATTGCCTACTAATTGAGGTTAGATAAATACTTCATCTGTGCCCCAAAGGAAAGAAATGTAAAAGCAAGACATATGATATATAAAGAGAATGTTAGTATGGACTCACTCACATTCTGTGATTGAGAGCACAATATTGTGTGAACACTGAAATGTCTCTAGTTAAGAGTGTTTACTACGGGGTTGGGTGGGAGCCTTTATCTGGGGACACATGAAGTCCTAGGAAATGTAAAAAGGAGATTTTAGGTACTCCAACAATGGCAAAGTTTAGTAATTGCAACAGAGACCATATGGTCCACAAAAGCCTAAAGTATTTACCATTTGATACTTGACAGAAAAAGTTTATTGACCACTGGCATATAAAATTGAAATGAAAATCTTAGTGTGAATTGCAGGTAATAAGTAGTTTTTGAAATGTTTGTCTCAGTTATGTGTGTGTAATACTCAGTTGTAATGCAAAATCCATTTCTTGGGGGTAAAACTCAGTGGCACAGCATTTGACTATAAAATGCACTTCTTACCATGGGGAGTAAACAAAAAAAATCAGAAAATACACTTGTAGTTAGGAGTTTGGATTTTATCTTAAGAGAAACCAATGATGGCTTTTAAGCACAGTTGCAATATAACCAGCATTGTACTTGAATGAGATTTTTCTGGCTGCAGTGTGAAGACTGTGATAAAGATAGGCAAGGTGGATGAGAAGAGGCGAATTAGGAGACCATTTCAGTCATCCAGATGAGGGATGCTGTGGCCTGGACTACAATGATGGCAGGAAAATGAGGGAAGCTTATCAGACATTTTGGGAATGGCTCCAGTACATTAATTTGGAGACATAAAATACTTCTGTCTTGGTCGCTGACACTCTATATTCATCTGCTAAAAGGGGGGAAAAATGAATGCTACAATAGTGTGGGCAACCTATCTCAGTGCTTAGCATTGCATGTAAATCAATTCTGACATCCCAAATCCTGAGAAGTGTATTCCAGATAAAGCACTGGACTACTGAGGCAAAATGGACAAGAACACTTCAACAAGAATTTTTAGTGGTTTGCTCTTTATATTCTTTGCAGATTTCCCCTGCTATCTGTCAGTAAGGGAAAAAAAATCCTTTTTGTTATGCGTTAGTAGGTCTTTTTGGAGTCTGGGAATGCCAAAACCATTAAAGCATATGAAGAATTTTTGAGCATTCCCAGACCCCCCCCCAAAAAAAATAACCTATCAACTCATACAAAGTAGGAATGTTCTGCTTTTGAGTAGTGGAGGAAACCTATATATAGCTGCACCTTTTGGGGGAGCTGGTATGTATGCTAGCAGAGACTTTATGCATATAATTGGGATCATTCCTCTCTTCCCTTCCCATTTTTTTTTATTTGACCTCACTTTCTAGTTTAGCTCCATGTCAGGGACTTCACTGACTGAGAAAACCAGATATAAGGTCCAACTCTACCAGCATTATGAGTCAGACTTCTTCAACTCTACCTACATTAAGAGTCAGACCTCTTCAACTCTATCTACATTATGAGCAGGCCTCTAGTGGTCAAGTGCTCTCAACTAATTCAGTCACTTTCCCAGTTAATTTTTTGACTCCTTGATATATTTCCTTGCAGTGCCTGGAGCTTCAGTTTCTTTTTCATCTAAGCATCCCTCATGTACATGTACACACATATCACCACCACAGTCCCTACCACCCTACTTTAGCCCTTAACTCACCTCACCCTCAACTAACTTTCCGAGTCTAGAAAAGTCACCAAGGCCTGTGTGAACATATATTGGGATTGACTCCAGCTTTGCTGACCTGTAATACACATGAATACATCCTTGACAGATTGCTTGAAACCCAGTGGGACAGATGAATATAGGGTTACCAGACCTTCATTTCAAGGACTGTTGACTAGCTAGAGTACAGACTCTAAAAGGAGTCACAGTCCTGTCATGCATGACTAATGTATCTTGAAGGCAGGCACTGGACATATAAGGAGTAATACAGATGCCTACGAGACTGATCAAAAAGCCCCAAGCGTGAAAATCCCACCACTATACAATCACTTCTTTGAACCATGACATTGTGCTTCCAAAGATCTCAGCTAAAATGTCAATATGTTTTAGATGGGCAAATGCCTTAAGACATTAGCATTTGTTGTTAATACACCGGTCAGGAAGAACTTATCAGCTTGATTACCTGTCCCTTAAGAGTAGTTGGATAGCTGGGGCCGGCGGCACATGCCTGTAAGCTTCAGTCTATGAAGCGGCTGGGGCTAGGGATCGTGGTTTGAGTCCTGCTTGGGGCAACGTAGCAAAACCTAGTCCCCAAAAATAGCTGGGCGTGGTGGCACATGCCTGTAATCCCAGATACCTGGGAAGCTGAGGCTGGGGATCGCTTGAGTCTGTGGTACCCCGGGCAATGTGTGCCTGTGGTTCCACCGGCAAAAATAGCAAGACCTAGTCTCAAAAACAAAAAAGTAGTTGAAAAGGAATAGTAAGTTCTAAGTAGACAGACATGGTTTTGAATTCTAGTTCTCCTACTTACTAATATATGTGATCCTATGCATGCCCCCTAAGTTCGTTAAGTCTAAATTTATTTGTGTGCTAATAGAGATATCTCCAACTACCACATAAAGTTGCTATGAGAATAAAAGATATGGCGTTTGCTGCAGGTCTGATATATGGGAGTTGCTCCATAAAGTTTGGCTCCAGTAAACCATATCAGAGAAAAAACTCCAGATGGAAAAGGATAGAGATAAGTTTGAGATAATTTGGAATTGAATGGGAAGTAGGGGAAATACTTTCAAAAAAAGCAGAATTAGTTGGGAAGAGGTGACATATCGGAGAAGGGAGATTAAAACTTCAGACACTTTGTGGGGAGTCGAGACACAAACCATAGGGAGGACAATAGGGAGGTGTGGGAATCAGCAGTACAGTTCTCTTTGTCTCCAGGAAGGAACAACAGGTGAGAGTAGCTTCCGGAATAAAGATATAACTTTTCATTTTTTCAGTTTTGGGATACTGGTCTGCGTTAGCTGAATTTTTGATCCCTGTGACTCCTTGCAAAGATATAGAAATCTTAATCCCCTAAACGAAGTTCTCCTGCATGGAAGCAGGGTGGCATTCTCATAGAGCTTAGACCTGATTTTTTCTGCAAGGGTGACATACTAGCACATATGTGACAACTCCATCCATGTAATTTTTTTTATATGGAGGACAATGGGTGGGAAGGGGCCCACCCATTCTTTTGATTACATGCAGCCCCGCTTCCCCACCCTCCACCCCCTCCCCCATACCCCACCCCCAATCCCCTTTTACTCCAGTGCCCAGGGGAACTCCTGCTGTCCCTTCCTGGACCTGAGATTATATCTCTCATGAGACTAGTCCGCTCAATTTTGAAAGAGCTACAAGGGTTGTCCGTAACTGTGGATAAATCTAGTTACAAATACACTTCATCGTGTGAATATTTATTTTCTCTGCTTGTTCGCTACAGGATCTTATTTTAAGAAGTCATCGATCCCTTTGGGGGCCAAAAAATGATAGCAGGTGGAAGAAGGTCAAAGAAACTAGACTGCCCCCTGGGCATGCGCTAAATCAGAGACAGTCATAATGACCTCCTATGACTTAATGGCCTCCCAGCCAGACAGACCAGCTTCCCTCCAATACATCATTATGAACATCTGTGAGTCTGTGCAAACATCTGTACATCAATCAACATATGTGTCTTTGCATGTCCCAGCGTGTCAGCACTGGCATTCTGATGTGACACCAGTTACACTGCACAGCCAAACAGCTGATGACTGCTACGGTTATAGGGTTAATTCTGGAGAGTAAAATGCAATCTCTATTTAATACAGGTGGGTAGAGATAACAGGAAGATGGCAATCCAGGGAAGCAGTGGATTTCCTTGAAATCACTTTTAATTGTCCAGAGAGAATAGGTCATGCTGAAGCAATTTAGCCTTTAACCACTAAAGGTATGATTTGGAAATGTTCCCCTGTGCCCCATTTTTTCTCTGCTCTGACTTTTTTTCTCTGCCAGTTGCAACCAGCCCCAGTGAATACATACAGCCCAAGTGCTAAGTCCCAGAGAATAATAGTTTAGATAAAGAAAGCTTGTCAAGGCTTTCACTGCAGCCTTTTTATGCGCAAAGTCAGAGCCTCTCCTGTTGCTTCGCTTTCAAACCTGAAGGCATCAAAGGGACAGCCAGGTCATCTTTGTTTTAAACTCTCTTTTCCCCTGCTGACAGCCTCTACTATTTCTCACCTTTTTAAAAATTAATTCAGAGAAGTCCCACTGTGACGTTGGCCCAAAATGATTTATTTTAAAGAATAGGTTTAGCGTTCTTGTTTAACAAGTACCACCTAGGAAAATCTTTACCAGTCTGGATATAAATGGGTCTCCCTGCTCAGATATTGACTAGGCTGGGAGAAGGGGAGGTACTCAGGGGAAGGGAGGGAGGGAGCTGGGCTGAAGCAAGAGCCCCAAGATTGTGTGAGAACCGTTTGGGCCTGAACAGCAGCGACCCCACCAGAAGTCTGCTTACCTCCTAGGCCTACTAGAAATGCCCACCACTAAACCAACCAATTGCCTTTGAGACACACTTCACCAAACACTGAATAATTTTTCCATAATAGCCTTTAATACTAAAATGCATTAAATTTTTGAAGCAGAGAAAACACATTTAAGGGGAAACAGAGAACCACCATATAAAAGGAAACAATGTGGCAGATAACACCATTTAAAACATAACTGTAATAATTTAATAAAGCTGCTTTATCATCTTCATAAAATAGACAGTGGTGATTCTTTTTTGTCTTTTTTTTCTTTTTACAATGATTCAATCACTGTGAAAATGTACATAACATACAGATCAGCATATACAACGATTTCATCTTCATATAATCAGCAACAGAGACTGCTTAATGAGACATACTGTACTTGCATCCCTCTAAATTTCCACCCTGGTTTGACAGGTAAACAGTAATAGTGTCATCAGGCTCATTCCCCTCACTAGAGGAGCGAAGGCGTAAGCCTTTTGCAACTAATACCTTAGCATTCAAATAGCACAAGGAGGTATTTGTTGCTGAATTTCTAGCTTGAGCTAGTCTGGCTCTTGGTCATTAAAGTCTGTATCCTAGCCTTCCTCAGCTGAACGCCAGCCAGTGCCAGTGAAAATCTACTTAACCAGTGCTGTAATGGTGTTAGCTGGTTTGTTTGCTAAGGTTGACAGCAACTTGCAGTTAGTAACAAGGTCATCTTTAATTGCCAACACAGCTGGAGCAACAATCAGCATCATCAGTTTTCCCTAATGACCTACAGTGCTTTCCAATCAAGATCAGGTTTTTTGTGGGTTGTTCTTTACCAAGAGCACCTTACAATATAGATTTCAGACAAGGTGGTTAATTTTCTTTGTTTTACAAAAGCAATATGAGTTCTAGTTTAAATTAATTCACTTTTGCACAACAAGTGACCCACGGGCCAATTCCAGCCTCACAAGAAAACAAAGAGAGCTGCAACAACTTCAGTAGGACAATGTGTTTTGCTCTGGAATATTTCATTATCAATATAAAGCCACCCGTCCCAGCCCCACCCCCACACACCCCCTTTGAATATTACTTTGTTACATACTTAAACTAAAGAACAACATCTCAATACACTTCAGTGTCAGCAGATACAATTTGACTCATGAAATGACATCCTTAAATGTAATTTTACCGAGAAGGCAAACACTAGGACTGTATACAATGGACTTCTTAAGCTCATTTAAGCCAGTTTTTTAAAGTCAGTTAGGGTCTTCCTACCCTGGGTATAGAATCAAGTGGACCAGACTCATCAAGATGCTTTGGGGATCATTCAGCATCAAAATGATCCCCACAATGGGCATTGGAATTCCAGCCAGAAATGTGATTATGTACAATAATAATCCCTTTCCACACTCTGGATGCCCAACTGAGCTCTTCCCTACACCCCTGCCTCTTCCCAAACTGCCCTCTGGCCTTGCTGCTTCGAGGGGACCACTTTGTCTTGCATTCTGACGCTATGAGAGCGCTTAATAAAAAGTTCAACTGAATTCCCTTCATACAATCAGCTGTGTGCTGAAGTAAGACTATCGGGATGATACTCGGAGTGGTTCCAATTTTCAGAATCCTAAGTTGTATCACCTACATAACACTTGATTAGTGATCAGTGGGTCACCGTGTCAATGAATTAGTTTGAATGGGCAACTCAGGTACTATTAATTCAATTAGGCAGGTTAACTCTACACCAGTTATACTCAGTGTGGTCCCTACGCCTGCTGCATCAGCTCACCTGGGCAAAAATTCAGCTGCCGCCACCCCATATCCCAGACCTACTGGAATCAGTCACTCTAAGTGTGGGGTCCAGCGACCTGTGCATTAACAAGTCCTCAACCTTTAGTGGGCCTCTGATCCACAGGGATCCCTGATGCGAGGCCCCAGCATCGGGGTTTCTGCTTCAGTTCCCCTGAGTGAGGACAGAGAATGATCATATGGAAAAGTTCCTAGTGATGTTGCCGTTGGTCAAGGACTATATGTTGGGAGTCACTGCCCTTCAGCAACTGCAGGATGCCGAGGCCCATTACCTATTTAGGTAAGGTGGGTCATAACTTACTCCACTGGCTTTAAGAGTATTAAAGGAATGGTAACTTTCATTTCATTCAGAACAGATTCAAGGATTAGTAGGAATAGAGAAAAGAAAAAAGAGATTCCACACAGTATGGCTCCCTTCTTCCTATTTCCGAGATATAGTAGTTCCCATATTTGAACAAAAGCAATCAGTCCATGCCAACTAAACCCTTTACATTGCATGAAGATGACCACCCGCCCAAGAATGCACTCAGAGCAGTCAGGAGTGAAGCGAGTCAGGTCTCAACACCAACTACTCCTGGAAGGGACATTAGAACAAATGGGCTAGAATTCCCTAGGATCTAGTAAATAAAATTTCTCCCTCATTTTTTAAAAATGTGCAATACATTTAAAGGAGGAAAATAAAGACTATTTCACCCTCTGGCCTTTGTGGCTTTTCATCAGACACGCTAAAAAGGAGAGGGAAATAGGAGCCAAAGAAAAATTTAGGATCCTTGCAGAAAATTCCTATTTTCAGGCATAGCCTGCCTATAAAACCAGCTTACAAAGCCCTCCTAGGATGCACTTGTGCTTCTGGGAGGACATATACATTAGACAGGTGTAGAGGGAAAAATTTTTTTTTCTTAATGAGGGGAAATCTCTGAACATGCTCAATAAGGGGTTTGGAAGTCAAAAAATCTCTGACCGCCCACTGAGAAGAAAATGTTTTGATAGGAAAAAAGGGTTGGTCTTGAAACTGAAGTCTGAAAAAATGTTGGGGAAAACTAAAAAAAAAAAAAAAAATCAAGAGATAAGCAAAATCAGAGCTACTCCAACCATTTCAAACCTGACTGGTAAGAGGCATGGCGACCAGCAGCCTCTTGGGCTCAACAGCCACATGGCATTCAACGTGCCCACTTGCCACAAGCTCTTCAGTTCTCTCATTCCCACTGAGCATACTAAGAAATACACCTGCACAAAAGCTGTCAAATCTGACTTGAAAGTGACCTTGAGGTGGCAGCTAACAACATAGTATCAGGATGAACCTGGTGAGCAACAGTCTAAATTCTACAGGCAGCCATTATAACTAAAAGGGGAAAAAATAATTTTGACTGTGTTAATCAAATAGTCACAAAGAGAAATAAATACCTAATTCCAACTCTATTACTAACAGGAAATGATTTGAAGAGGGAAAAAGTGTGTGAGAGAAAATGAAATGAGCCAAAATAAAGATGCTATAGTAATTGATCCCTAATAGTGTCAGTTTCAGAGGGAAAATTGCAGCCACACCAATATTTTGTGTGAGGTAGTATTCAGCACTGAATAAGTAATAAGGATGAATTTGTAGCTTCACTATAGGTTCTTTTTCAGAAATGTTCTTCCCCTATCTAACCCCATCCCCACTGCCTTACCCACCCCATCCCTCAAAATCCTCACCCCCCCCCATACAAAAAAAAGAAAATATTCTTAGTAATGTATAAAAACAGGAACTCAGGCAAAAATAACTAAAACATTTAACATAGCTGACATCTAACCTAAATTTAAGAAAATAAATCCTCTTTTGCATTCCACTAGTGCCCTATTCTCTAAGTCTTTTATTCTGGGTACAATTCCATTTCAAAAAAATGAAATAAATGAGAACAGAACCATAAAATTTGTTTCTCTAGAAACAACTCTTTTAAGAAGAAGGCAGAGCAATGGTGACATATTTGTTTACTTTTAAATAATGAACTCTTAGGCTGCAAGAATACTATGTTGGCTAGTGAATATTAATAGAAAGGCCATAAATGAAAGAGTTGGAGGAATGTCAAACCAAAAAAATATGAGTAACAAACTTGTTAATAAAAAAGGTGTATTCCTAGCCTACAGCAAAGAGTTAGCTAAATCTAAAGGATTTTTATTTTAATAGTTTCCTGTTCACATTTTTAATTTTAAAAAGCATTAGTCATAAAAAGATGATTTCAAGTGTCCAAGTGTCTCCATTTAGAAGGCACAATAATTGGTTTGATGCTCTTACCTGTTTCCTGTCTTTTCCTAAATGTACACTTTGTACTGTTTACTCTAGCCCTATTTATAAGCCTACGACAGAGCAACATGGAGCTCTCAATTCCAGTCCATGACGTGCTTTGCAGTCTGATTCTAATTGTGATTGGGAAACACTGAATCAGGAAGTGTGTGTCTGAAAAGATGCTAATTTGGATCTCAAAATAGATTCAGTCTTTTTGAGTGTTAGATGATTGGAGACAGGGAATTTCGGAGCCCGGAACTGATAACTAACTTCAGGAGCAACTTTTCTGTTCAGCGCCTGAAATTTAGAAAAATGGATCTCATGAAACTTTCAGCACAGTATTTCTGACAACCACAAATTAGATAGCAGAATATCCAAAAATGACTTTCTGCCATGATCTATCATGGATCTGGGCAGAAGACTGAAAGTCAGGAAAAATACTTTGTAAGGTGGTGAGCAAGCGTGCATGGGGTACACTCCATGCGTGCGTGACTATCCTCCAAGTACTCGACCTGTTGTGTGGTCTTGCTCATTCACTTGCCGTCTCAGTTGTTTGCACTTTTTGTCTGTAGTTTTATTTTTTAAGAAAAAAAAAACACCAACCTCTAAAAGCCTTTTGCCATCACCACACACAGCAGTTTGCAATATCAAATACAACAATAGCACAGCTAGCAAAAGGGTTCTTAAAGCAGGAGTGTCCACAGCAAAGTAGCAGCATTGGAAAGTACTTTAGCTTCAGAAACAACCTTTTTGGGGGCTTGATTTCACATCACTGAATCAATGAATAGTACACAGTAAATGACCGTTAACTTCTCTACACTACAAAAACAGTGGCGAGCTTATTAAAGGTGCCCAGAGCTTGGGGTTTGTTTGTTTGTTTTTTTTGTTCTGTTTTTGTGTGGTTTTATTTTTTTATTTTTTTGGCTTTTTTAAATGTAATCCTCCACAAACAATGGTAATTTATATTATAATTCTGACATAGAAAAATATATAAATTCAAACACTTAATACATAATACTTTTCACAACTGAATTTGTCTCTGTTTCCCCAACATCAAGGCCCCATGAACAACTCAAGCCAAAGCTAATTTGCTTCAACTGAACACCCCTGCTGCCTGTTGAAAGAGGGATTGTCACAGAATGATAGTCATTTATAAACAATACATTTAGGGAAAGCTCTGAAATACAGCCATTCAAGAACCAACCATTGGTGAGCCATTAAAATGATCAGCTCCTGCTGCTTCTTAGCCTAACCAGCATGGTTTCTCTCTTCAGGTTTAGAGAACTATATCCTTCAGCCGCTTCACACCAGGGGACTCTTTGTCACGACCCTCCTTCAGAATGGGGTTGACCTCTTGCACCACTTTCTCGCTGTCAGCTCCACGGGGCTCAGCTTCAGAGGGACGAGAAGGGCCATTGTTGGCATTGTTGACGGCATTGTTGACGTACTGCTCCAGATCACGGGCCGGAGGTGCCAGGGCAACAGTGTAAGACACAGAAGGCTTGGTGGGCATAGGGCTCTTGAGGTGCAGCGGGGATGTGACAGGACTAATAGCCTCACAGCCATTGCCTGCCTCCCGAATAGCACTGTTGACCTTGGGGCTGCAGATGGTCACATCAACAGTCCTCCTGCCTTTCAGGGTGGGCCTCTCCTCAGCTGGGTGGTCACTGACGTCTTTCCCAAAGGTGGCAAAAGTCCGCTTCGTGGGGCCGCAGTCGTCATAAGCCTCAACATCAGCAGCAGTAGCTTCAATGGACAGTGCGATGATATTCCTCACATGCTCGGGGGACTTGGAGCGGGTAGGCATGGGGTTCCGAGGCATCCAGCACCTATCAGAGTGGCCAAGAATCCGGCATTCCTCCCTGCAATGAAATCCTTCATTCTGATCTGTTTGGAGAAAAGAAAATGTCAGTTTCATCAGCTTTTCCCAGGAATCACTGCTACTCCCCAGTGTTCTGGTTTCTTAGGTACCCACAGGCCCTCCTGGGAAATGGCACTTTTAGATAATCCTATATTGCCTTTTGGGACAAGTGTGAAGACCTGGATTTTTAAAAGGCTGTAGCATCTTCCCCCACACACACCCTAAATTTCCCCTTACTCCCCCAATTTTAATTATCATTTTTTGTTGCTGCTCCCACTATTAACAAAATTAACAACCAAAAGGGAAACACTTTATGAAGAAAAACTTGTATTTCAAAAATTTTATCTTAAGTGCCAAGGTACTAAGAGTCAGCATTTTTTTCAACAGCTCCTGGTAAAAACCCACTGCATTTGAAAGTGGATCCAGCCAGAGGTAGTAGAGGCAGGCCAGGGGACCCAACAGTCAGGATTTCTAAGATGTCTGGGCCATATTTTTGAATGACAGTATTGCCAATCATGTTTCTATCCTAACCATCATTGATAGAGCTTAATATATAGACTAGCATCATGCTTTCCTGGAAAAGCAATCACATCTTATCATCTTGACCACCAGTGTCACCAGCCAATCTCCTCATTAAGCCATTTACAAGACTTGATTTCCCATCAGAAGGAATGTACTGAGATCTCTTCCATCTAACTGACTCATAACTGTCAATTGTCCCAATGCACACATCACTCATAGGTTGAACATCATTTAATGATACCAAACTATCACTTCTGTGTATCTTCCTGATGAGCAGTTTTACTAGGGTTATATTTCTTAAGAGAAATATGGGTAAATTTAACCCTTTCATAAAAGATCTCAGCAGTTAGAAACACATGCTTTTTCTTTTCACATCTGGTTCATTAAGTATTAAGGTTCTTAAACAGACTTTCTACAGAAGCTTCACCAAGTGATAATCCAGGATTAACTTCTGTCCATCTACTGGAAGACTATTCATCTTTCTTCGATGGCCATAATTTTCCACATCCATGTGTATTTATGTTACATTCTTGTGTGGTATGAGCTAATGAAAGCATTCATCACATGTATCACATTCCACACGGCATCAAAATATGAGCACCTCAATATATATCGAAAACCTTGGGACAGAACCTGAGGAGGTTGGAATATAAGAGATTGCAAACACTGAAAAAGGTATGTGCCAAAAAGCAGTCAAAAATATATGCAATAGTGGCTTTTCTGCATGGTGAAGAAGTCTGCAATTCAGGGACTTGCCTGACAGTTGTCTGTACATAACACCTTCCTTATACACTTGCATTTCTAATTTTTATTTGTATAATTGTTTACAGAGTAAATGGAATCACATATCATGGCACCACTCTGCCTCATTCATCAAAGGTTATTTTGGTGAAGGGGCACATGGAAGGGGTTCAAGAAATAATGGCTGAATTGAGTATATACTTCATCATTTAGAATAAAAGGCTCTGGAAATAGTGGAATATATGTGGCTTAATCCAGGCTAAGTTCAGATTTCAATAGATGGATTTGCCAATTTATCTTTAAGATGGCCACTTTAAGCCCCTTCTTAGTGCTGGAGAATAAAATACTTAAAATTTGGCAGAGTTGGAACAAGTAACAAATGATAATCAACATCATCAGCACCTTCCACATGGACAGGATGATGCTTCTGGAAATCCCAGCACCATCCCATAAGAGGGGGCTCAGCTAGCGCTGAAAAGTGAAACATTCATCAAAGTTCTTTCTCTGCCTTTGTCCTGAAAACTTTCATTGTTGCCATCTGAGACTTTACCATCACTCAACATACACATGTTCCTGGGAGGAAATAAATATGAAAGTAAAAGAAACATGTTGGGGCATACTTGGGAAACATTTTGTGTGGACCTAAGCATTAAGAGAACAGTCTATGGATGATCCTCCTACAGTCAGTTCTATCCAAATAGAGCACCCCAAGGGACCCCAAGATGCCTCCAGCAGAACAGAATTCACATCTTCAGCATCTCCCTGCAAGATGTTTCTTTTTCTCCATCACCACTCAGGCTTACCTCATAAATTCTCAAATAATTGCTCTAAATAATTACTGTGAGGTTTTGCTTGAGGCCAGAGGGTAAGGTGGTATAAGTGGGGGAAAGAGTTCAATAATACTATTTCTATAGTCTCAGTGAGAGTCCCCTGGAATTCAGCATTGTCCAGAAGACTATGGAATCCCTGTCTTTTTTGTCCCTCTTTCTGGGCATATATGCATAGAGGCCTTTGTCAATGAGCTCTAAAACCAAGGACATTTGACAAACTCTGAAGAGAAAAATCCCAGTTGACCTTTAGACTGATATGACAGGCCACTTGCTTGCATTCTTAAAGCAGGACAGAGGGAACTACACACGATCTGGTAGAATCGTCCCAATGCACTCAAGATAAACCTCTCATTCCTTGTTCATTTTTAGTATCAAATGGATGTCTTCAAATCCGGAGATAGGATTTTTCTTCAACAAAATTCAATAAGAGATTGCCACCCATGTATTGCCCTGAATCCACGTACAATGCTCCCTCCTTACCTGAGGCCACTTCAAATGAATAGCACAGGGAAACTGGGATACCCAGTGCATACAGAGGGAGAACAGAAATCCTTGAGACAGACACCTCTGAGTTCTTGTGAATCGAAGAATACTAGAGATAAAACTCAGTCTTTGAAGTATCTCTGTAAAAACAATTCTGGTTTCAGCTTACCCACTGCCTAAGTGAATAAATCACTCTCTGGGAAAGGAAAAGGTAAACTCCCCCACTGCCCTCAGGAATGCAATATATCTAAGTCTACTCACCAATCTCAGTAAGCCTGCCTCAGTCCTAGAAGGGTTAGGATAATATGCAATTTTCTTACATTAATTATGTGAACTTATTATGTGTATTGCTCTTACCTCATGCAAGAGAAGATTTGAATCTAAGAGACTAGCTTAATACTAACATCTCACTCCTGGTTTAGATCTGATATCTTTATTTTCTCAAATTCTTACCTAGGGTAGTGACTTGCTGCTTATCATTTTTGGTATCAAACTATAGTTGGTAGCATTTGTATCAATACAATGAAAATCAAACATAACCTACCTTTAGTGTTCATAACCATATGAAATATAAAAGAAAACATGGTGAATATACATAGGCAGGAAGAATGTCTTCCCAGAACAAGGTAACCCACATTCATCCATGTCTTGAAGCAGGGAGCAGAGGTAATAGGAAATAAGTGCCCTACAGATGAATTACCTTTCACAAATCCAAACTTCAGTTTAGTAAGGAAATTAACTGTGTATTAAAAGTGAGAAAGTAAAAAAACAAACAAGGTCCTAAGAATAGCAATGAAGATGTCAGATACAAAAAAAAAAAA
>PVHY01004818.1:59572-89682 GCA_004024945.1 Uropsilus gracilis | reverse complement strand
CAATTCAAGCCTCCCCTTGTGTACACCAAGATCTCTTCCAACGTCATTTCTGGGGTAATTTAAATTGGTTGCAGGGAACCATGCTGCTATCCTTCTCCAGGTGAGCCTATCTGGGTAAAGAATGAAGACAACACACAAGGAGAGAAAAAAAAATGGAGCACTGATGAGAGAATGCCAACCACAGTGCTAGGCCCTCAACCAGTCACAGCCACACTGTCCACTCCACCCTGTATTTCCCAGTTTCCTCAGCTAAAAAATTGCCCTTTGTTTTTAAGCAAATGTGAGGTAGGTTTGTGTCACATTCAACCAGAAGAGTCATGACTAATATGGCTGAGGCAAAGCTCCTCAGAACCCAGTTGTCTAGAATCTAGGTGAGTCAGGCTCTCTCTCACTACTGGCACAGCAGTTGCTATGCAGTGTCTCAGCACACGACTGCCCCAGAGTGCCAGAGACACTTCACATGCCCCTCTGGACAGAAACAAAGAAACTCTGCAGAAGAAAACTAATAACACGCAAAAGAGGTCAACTGAGATCCTGTTTATGAAAGGGCCTAGCGAGGGCCCAGCATGCTGAGTCATGGCTCATCAAATTGAAGAAGTAAAACCTGAAAGGAAAGCAAGAAAAAAAGGATCAAGAATATAGCTCAAGTTTCATCTCACAGTCCAAAGCATAATTTTGCCTTATTCAGTTTTTCTCTCCCATCTGTATGAGAAAATATGTGGACAACATGTGTCATAATTACAGGATGGTGTCAATGCCCCTTCTCTCCCTAATCAGGCTTTTTTGGAAATGAGACGAGAACAATTCTAATCCAGGATACCCTTCTCCTTCCCGTACGAACAAGGGCTGAGAGACCATAGACACACACACACACACAGACATGATTGGAGATTTCACACACACACACACACACACACACACACACACAGTTGGAGATTTCACCTCATGTAGCCAGGACTCCGTAGGTCAGTTCAGGAGCAGAGCCCAAGTTGCCCCTCCAGAATGCCTGGGATCTGACTCAAGTGAAACAGAAAGCACAGACCTCACAGGTAGCAGTCTCCAGCATCAGTGTGACTGTGTCCTGCAAGGCACTTCCGGGAGCGACAGGGCAACGGAAGGTCCTGGGGTCAATAGGACCATCCTCTCCAGTTGTGATCATTTGGAGGGGATTTTCCCAGACCTGGAACTTATCTCAGCTATATTTGCAAGATCTTTCCCTGCTCTAGAAATTTGAGCAAAAACACAGTTTTTAAAAAAGCACCAAACTGCTGACTTCAGCCCAAACCCAGCAGGCTGAGTGATGGCAGAAAAAACAACAACAACAACAAAAAACCCTGGACTAGCAGCCAAAGCTGAGCTCTGGGTCTGGCCCACCAGTCACTGAGCCTTTCCAGGCTTCTGCTTCCCCGTCTGACACCTGAGGGGAAAGGCATTTTCTTGAGCCCTTTCCACCTGCCCTTTCTCCGGCAATTGTCTCTAGCTCCCTCACCCCGAGGCACTGCCCTGATGCCACCAACTCCAGCCAACAACACTGGGTGCAAAGAGTCCAGGAGGGCTGAGGGGCTAGCACACTGGTCTGGATGCTCGTCACAGAAACCTGCGTGCAGGCGTCACAAACTTTCTCTCCTGTCTTCTCAGTCACTGCACTTGCAGCTCCCCCATTAGCCAAGTCAGCCTGACCTTCCCAAGTACCTCGCTGACCACATGTAAGAGTCAGGCGACCAGGACAAGTCTTTTGAGGCTTCAGAAAGAAACTTTGGTTCCTGATGTGCGGTGAGCCTCCTCTGTGATTGGACTCACCTTTGCCCGAGTGTCAGCTCCAGAGTTGAGAATCGGAGAAACCCAGGATGTCAGAGCTGCATTGGCCTCCTCACTCTTAAGCCTTCTGATGGATGAGAAAACAGGAAGCCAGAAGGGGTCGGGACTTGTCTGAGATCCATGGTGAGTCAGTGACAAGGCAGGGGGCAGGACTAAGCACAAAGGCCGGGACATGGTTTTCCAGATCACCCCAGACCCACTTTAGTCTAGATGTGGGCCCTTGTGAGGGTCACTTAACCCATTGAACCCCAGTCTCTTCCTTCGTCTGTTAAAGTGAGGGTGATAGTGCTACCTTAAGGGGGCCTGGAGAGGATGCAGCAGATAGTGTATGAAAAGTGCTTGCAACAGTACCCAGCAGAGTCACTCATAACGATGGACTCTTCTATTACTTACCTTCTCCAATGAATATATCCCAGACTTTCCGACTTAACACAATAAAGGTTTACATATCACAGTAACTTTCCAACACTGGTGTTCCTTATTGGTGAGTAACTTATCACATGGGTGACCAGAAATCCAAGTACATTGGACAAGTATGGTTTTGCCAACCCTAGGGTCTGGATTCCTCTGCTGCCAGTCAACAGAAGGGGGAGAAGTAAAGGAGCCTTGACACTTCTAAAGCCTCAGTTCAAAAGTGCCCTATATCATCTCTACTCACACTCCACTGGCACAGCCATGTGGCCGTTCCTGAGCACAGAGGGCATCAGGAGGGCTTCTGCTGGCTGAGGAGCCACTCCTTAGTAACAGGCTAACATGTGCAACAGGAGCACAGATGTTTGTAAACAGTCGTCTCTACAATAGCTAACAAATCATCCCCCAACACAGTGGTTTAAAACAACATCTATTGGTCTGTAATTCCGTTGCCAACAATTTGGAATGGAGCCACATAGAGTTTTGCTGCTGGGCTCATCTGGGCTCACTTAAGCAGTACCAGGTTGCTTGGCAGCTCACTGGGCCTGGCGGGGCTAGGATGGCCTTAGGCACAGGCCCACTCGTAGGCTGTCCACACAGCATGTCCACCAGGCAATCATCCCAGTGAAAGCAGATTCAAGTAGCAGATTCAAGTTGCACGACTTCTTGAGATGTAACTTAGGCCCCCACTGGCATCACTACTGCCACTCTCTGTTGGTGAAAGCAAGTTGCAAGGTGAGTCCAGGTGGAGGAGCAGGGCAATGACTGCTTCTTGCCGAATGGGGTTTCAAAGGATGGAGTCACCTGCAATCTCTATGGGAACTTGGAGGAGGAGAAAAGGTAAGCTTAAAGGAAGAGAGAGTGTCTTCCCAGCAGACTGATCAAGAGTCAAGTGCCTCTGGTCTTCAGGACTCAAGAGGGAAGGAACGTGGCTGCATCGGACACACATGTAGCCTGTAGAATTCACAGATACATTGGGGGATTGAGAAAGAATCAGCCAGATTATTTAAATACTGCTACCAATTCTAGAGCATATAAAGAAAACTAGAAACTTTGATGTGCAGAAGGATATTTCTACTATCTTTTGAATTATTTTCTTTGCCTTATTCTGAAAAGCACATCAAAAAGTCTATGATGACTTAAAAATGATGATTTATCAGACCTGTTGCTCTTTCCTTTAAAAGTACCTGATTTAACCCATTATTTACAGAAGTTTTATAAAATCTAAATAGGACCTTACCAAAATAATATTTTAACAAAATATTTTTATATTATCACTTGCTTCAGTTATGCTTTCCCAATACCTAGAAACTGCAAATTTAGTCCATCAACTTATAAAAAAAATCTCTCATGCCACTTAATTGTCATACCAGACCTTACTGATAAACCTAACAACCAAGTTGGATTTATTTTCCATTATAAAAATAATGGGCATTTGAAAGAGTACTATAAAATATACTGGAAATATATTTTAGACTGAATCTTGTAATATGGTGTTCAAAGGTAGGTAGATCAAGATTTACAAAATTTTAATGCAATATGTTATTTCAGCTCTTTTACAAACTACATAAAATAGTTCAATAGATGGTTTCTGATTTCCTAATTTATAGTTTTGATATAGTTTGCTGTAATGTTGAAATATGAGGCCAAAAGTAGTTAAGTATGTTGGGAACTTAGAGGTCTAGTGGACAGGATGCTTTGAACTTTAGGGTTTGGCTTTGGGAATCAAGTAAGAATTCGAATTAATCCCATTAATTTCATGGGACATCACAATAAAACTTTTCTGTATTTTTAGTGAAAGAAAAAAGAAATTTAGCTAAAAAGTAACTAGTCCATAGCCAACATATTTTAAATGAAATATTATGTAAATTCTGAAGCATTTTCTAAGATGAAAAAGGATAAAGCTAGAGTACACCTGGAGCAAATAATTTATGATTTGAATGAACAAAAACAGTCTTACTACTTCACTGAATAATGCACATATATGAAAGCTATCACATAAAAGTTTTATCTGTAATTTTTAAATCTATCTTGAAAATACAACTATTTCTGGAAAGCCTTCATTTATATTTGGGAGAGAGAAGTTACATTCTTAAATAAGAATTGTTTGTTACTACCACACTGTACTTTGATGTATCTGAATTAGAAAATCCCACCCTTAGTACAGAGTCCCCACTTCTAATCAGGGTGTCTCCTTTGAATGGAAATGTCTGAAGGGCCTGGAAGATCTTTGTGTCCTGAGACTGCTGGGTGGCTTGAATATTCCTTAAAGGAGGCCTTTTTGTGTAGCCTGGGGGGTGGGACATCCCTCAAAGGATGAGAGGAAAATTTATTTTCTGATGGCAGGGGAAGGGTCAGCTGAACCCATGTGCATCAGATGAGGAGACCATGGGACCAGGATATCAAGTCCTTGCAAGCTCGCTATGTTGCTACCTTGAGTCCACCTTCCACTGCATGGGTCTGCACCCCTCCCTTTGAACATCCCTTCCCTCAGGCCTGGTGTCCAAGACCCATCCAGGCTCCTCAGTCAGGCTCCGTGGAGCAACTCCATCAGTGTTGCTAGGTCCAGCTGCCTGGCTGCCCCACACTTACCTCCTCGGCTGTCACCTTCCTGCTGCTGTCCTTCGCTCTAGGCTGGCGTGTCAACCCTCTCATGGGGAAAGTCATCAGTGTCCAAGTTCATGGAGGCTAATTGTACCTGGAAAGAGAACTGCTGGAAAGAAAAATCACTTCCTATCTGCAGGACCTGCCCTAAGGGAAAATATTGGGTAAGAATCCCCCTTTCCCAGCTTCGCTGGATTTTCTGGGAATTCTTTAACTGCCGTCTGTATTTCCTAGAAAAGGTGGGATGTGCTTTGCCCTCAGAGCAAGGGAGAAGCCACATCTGTATGGCAGACGTATCTCAGAGCGCACCAGTTTGGCTGCGTGAGTTACAATAATGTATGGTAGAAAATCGCCGAGACACTGAAGTCCAATAGCTAGACTCCAACCTGACTCATTAGTTGTGTGACATCAAGCAATTTCCTTAAGCTTTCTGAGCCCATTCCTTAAGTCCAGGATGTAGATGTTGAGGTCTTATCCCCAGAGTTTGGGAGAGGATTCAATAGAAGCACACACTTGAAGTATCTAACACAATACCTGGAGACAGGTGGTACCTTGTGATATCCAACTTGTCTTACTGTGCTCTGCTCTACCTCAGGGTCAGAATACCTCATGCTCCTTCCTGGTCTGTCTGGGGACAGTGCAAAGAGCTGCTATTTGAACCCTCAAATCCCAACAGGCAGGCCCAGATCTCTGGGGTCCCCCTTCCTCAGGCAGTCTGTGCCCAAGCCCCTGCCCCCAATCCCAAAGTCTTCCTCAAACTTCAAGATGAATTAATGCCCTTCCTCTCTCAGCCTGAATCACTGGAGACACACACACACACACACACACACACACACACACACACACCCCAGAGGCTGCCTTCTTTCTGGGTTGATGCCAAATTCAATGAGAAGAACAAAGTACAAAGGAGAATAATGTAGTTAATTTTTTCACATTCTTTCAAGATACATGAACTTCAGGTAATTAGGCAGATGTAAATGAATATGGGCTCTTTTTTTTAAATCCTTGGTCTACTTGAATTGCTTCCATTGGGAGAGTCATTAATAAATGATTAATGGAAATAGCTTCTGTAAAAATTGAATTATCTCAGATGTGTTGCAACCTGCTGTCCAGCTACTCTTGAGAGAGCTTAGAGCTGTTAATAGCTCCACGTTGACTGTCTCCCTTTACACAGTAGATTATGCCCCCAGGCAGAAGGACTCTCCCCAGAGCCAGGTCATTGGTTCAATGTCAGAGGTAGAAACCAAGAACAAGGGTAGACAACTGGCTCACCATGCCAGAAGCAGCCAGTGTCCAAACATAAGTGGGAGCCTTAGGGCAAGGGGGCCTTCCCAGCTAGTGAGAGGCCCCATCATCCAAAACACCCCCAACACACATGGACTGAAGAGCTAATGGCAGCCAACAAAATGCAAGTAAGTGTGTGTGTGTGGAGGAGGAGGGGAAAGACTAGACGTTCACCTGAGAAATGGTGCAGTGATTATCTTCTGGTGAGAGATCATAGAGTTGCCCCATTTTTCTTTTCACTCTCCTATTTTTCTACCTGGGATTGTAATATGTTTGAAATTAGACAAAAAAAGGATTTAAAGACTCTTACCTCTTACATCTAAAGAATCAGAGCACCCCCTGATTAAATGGCGGCAGATCGACGGAACACAAATGATTGCTAATACTGTATTATTTTTAGAGTGTAAAATGTTTGGGGCCTAAGAGATGGGCAGGCTCCAGGGGGATGCCCTGACAGTGGGAGCAGGGCAAGAGAATAGAGCCCCACGCTCTGCTGCTAAGATCCCTTAGCAAGTCTTCTGGTAGACAGCCTCCAGGGGGTTCCCAGGTTCTCCCTAACCACCAGGCCAGAAAACCCACAGCTAAATGTGCTTGCAAAGCCAAAGGCAGGCCTGGTCCACCTGAGACCACCCACAGGGTACAAGGATCTAGCTGATCAAAGGCAGAAACCATGCTTGACTTTGAACCTTCCAAGTTCAGAATGTCATCCAGATGGCAGTGAGAGGCCATGAGCTGCTTTTCTGTTGTAATGAGGTAACCACCTCTGTCCCCAGGTTTCACACTTTCCAGTGATTGCTTTAATTTAAGGTTCAGATTCCAGCCTTCAAAAGCTAATCCTGCATATGTAGTCAGAAAGTAGATTAGTGATTGTCTAGGAGGTGGGGGGGGGGGACTGGGGATAAAGATTAACTGTAAATCATACAAGGGATCTTATTAGGAAGGAGAAAATGGTGATGTGATGGATGATATGCCACTCAGCAAAGTTACTAAAAATCTTTGAATTAGACACTTGAATTATATATTTTATGATATGTAAAATACAACTCAATAAAGCTGGTAAAAAATTTGAAAAATCAGCCAGGCACGGTGGCTCGTGCCTGTAAGCTTCAGCCTATGAAGCGGCCAGGGCTAGGAATTGCGGTTCGAGTCCCACCCGGGGTCCATAGTGAGACCTAGTTCCAAAAAAATAGCTGGGCGTGGTGGCACGTGCCTGTAGTCTCAGCTACCTGGGAAGCTGAGGCTGGGGATTGCTTGAGTCTGTGGTCCCCTGGGCAACGAGAGCCTGTGGTTCCATGGGCAAAAATAGCGAGACCTAGTCTAAAAAAAAAAAATTGAAAAAATCTACTATTTTTAACAACCATTTTTTTTTTAAAAACTGAAGTATAGTTGACATACACTATATTGGTTTTAGGCGTGCAACATAATAACTTGATATTTGTATACAGTGTGAAATGCTAAGCTCATCAATTTTTTGAAAAATTTCAAATTTGTGATACATTTCATTGCCTGGGGGCCCCATACCGTGCACTACATCCCCATGATTTATTTATTATATAACTGGAAATGTGAACCTCTTGATCATCTTCTCTCATCCATTCACCCTCCCCCAAAACTTCCTCCCACTGGTAACCACCAGTCTATTTTCTGTGCCTATAGATTTGACAAAATATTATTGTTATGAGCCCCCTGAACACCCCCCAGCTGTCTTTCTGCACAGAGCTACCAGCTCCATCCTCAGAACTCCTACAGTCCTTCCTCGGGTTCTTTCCCACTTGACATCTCAAACTTGTGACTGTGCTAACATCTCCCATCCAGACCAGGCCTTGTCATAGCTGGCTGCCTCATGTCCCCATCTCAGAGTCACAGAGGTCTGGGTTGAAAGGTTGGAGGGAGGAGAGAGGTGAGCTGAGGCTTACTCCAGAGGTAGGTGCATTGCTGGGATTCTGAGAGCCCCAAGAAAATCCCTGGTCCCTAAGTCACCTTCACCTACTTACCTGTGTCACTCATACTCTGTGCTACCCCATGCCAGGCCAGTGTGACAAACAGGATCACCTACCTTGTAACCCACACCCAGGGACACTGGTGTCCCCAAGCAGAGAAGAAAAAAAACCTAGACCAGCTGAGTATGTTCGGCTAGTCATCACCTTGTCATTTCTAGCAGTGAAAATCCAGAAACCTGAGAGAAACTAGGGATCGCTTCAATAAATGCGGCCATTGGAGAATGATTAGGTAGCTAATGAAAAGGGCATTGCTGAGAACAGTTTAATGACTGGAAAACTATAGTAGCATATTAAAACACAAAAACAGGATAGAGAAAACATAAATAACATTGTATGTTCTCTCTTCTTTTTTATAACTGAAGTGAATATCAGACTCTTTACACTGGATTTGTTAAAGTTTTTAATTTCTAACTCTTCCTCATTTTCTAATTCTCCACAATGAGACTGCAATATTCCTTAAAAATATACTTAAAATATAAAAAAGCATAGTACAATTTTAGAAAAGAATCATATACCTGCTCCATAAAATAAAGGCTATATTTCACTTAGAATTTTTTTAAAGAATAAAACAAGTTAGCTAGAAGTTCTTTTTTCTCTTCCCTAGTCTTAGTGCCCTTCCCCTGGCTCCAGAGACAATAGTTTTCATGGGTCTGATGTGTATTCACTCCATGTTTTACTACTTGTCTTAGAACCATTACATAGTACTGGGTTTTTTAAAATTGTTTTTGAGCTACCAATAAAATAGTCTTGTAGCATATGTAGCACCCTGCATCTTAACTCTCTTACAGCTCTCTCCATTTTGAAAGATATGTTCCTCTCATTTAACTGCCATAATAACCCGCTGTACAATACTCTACCACATCTTTTTCCTCTCCTTCACTAATGTGCTTTGAATTTGTTTTAGTTTCTGCTATAAGAAATACAATGAACACCCCTGGGAATGTTTTCCTGTGTAAAAAGCAAGAGTTTAAGCAGGAAGGTGGTTCTCAGTGTGTGTTCCCAGGGCCTATCACATCAGCATAGCCTGAGAACCAAGTAGAAATGCAAATTCTCAGTGACCCCTCCTTCACACTCCTACACCCCACTCCAGATTGTTTCGGAGACTCTGGCATTGGGCTTGGGTAACAAGCCTCCAGGGGGTTAAGAGACAAACTGTAGTTTGAGAACCATGGCTCTAGACTAGAATATCTACCCAGAAGTGTGCCAGTGGGTCTTTGGGGATGCACATTTTAGGGTGATCATACAGCCCCAAATAGCTCTACAAGCTGTTTACTGATGGGCGTCCCACATCCCTTACACCAATACGGTACTTTCGGGCCATGATGACCTTTCTCCGAAGCTGATGGAAATCTCATTTGTGTTTAGATTTACATTTCCATGATTATGAAGGAGGTTTTCATATATTTATTGATCACTCAGTTTTCTTTCATTATTTTATAACATCACAAAAATACACATCTAAAATCACAGATATAAAGTTGGCACTGTGCCCAGTGCAGGCCAAGTTTATGACACGGAAGCCTGGACCCAGGCTCCTCGGTGTGTCCTGCTGCCCCCTGGTTAGTGCCTGTGCCCTGAGCTCTGCCCACAGTCCACGGTCCTGTTCTATTAGAGAGAACTACACAGAAGGGCAAATATCTAATTATAGAGCATCTTGTCTGTGCCACAGAAGTCATCCTCTCCTTGTTATGGCAGCCCCCCTCCTCTCTCCTTGAAGCCCCATGCCCCTACCCCATTCCTTAGCTCAGGATGAATACCCTCACTTTACCTGGCTAGGCCAGGAATCTATGTCTGTGTAGAGCTCCCATACATACATAATTAAACTCATTTTCTCCTGGTATTAATCTGATTACTCTACCAGAGAAGAACCCAAAGGAGTTGGGGGTATTTCCTCTCCTTCCCCACACCACCCCCAGCTTGGGCCCCCCACATGCCACCAGCCCACCCACTGGCCTCTGTGTAGGCATGCCCTTTGCCTTTTCCTCTCCCAGGCTTCTCTTTTTGACATTTCTCCCATCCCCCAAGACTTGGCTCAAGACGGCTGAAGTCAGACCTTCCCAACATTTTCAGATTTCGCCTCTACGCTTCCGTAGCAGTTGTTCCACACCACGTTCAGTCAAGTTTCGCTTACAAGGCCCCTGGGCCAGGCATGGGCTGAAGCTTCGCCATAAAGCACGGAAAGGCTCCTGGCCCACAAAAAGAGTTTGAATGTCTGGGGTTTAGAGCTGTCTCTGCAGCTTAATTGGGGGCTTCTTGGGGGTGAATTCCTCAGCTCAACCTCAGCCCTCTTCCCTGTGTCCCCCACAGAAGTGCAGCAAGTCATCTGCAGGAGAGAGGGGTACAACGAGCCACAGGAAGGGGCTCAAGGGGCTCCTGGCCCTGAGGGATAGGGAGGGAGCCAGCAGGTGGCAGACCTACCAGCCTGATGAGCAGAGGAGAGCTAGGGCTTCTAATCCCTTTGTCACAGGGGGCTGACCTGGCCAGTGGCCAGAGGGACAGTGGTGGAACAGCGCCTGCCTCCCTATAGGCACCTGACACTCTTTGGACTTAGGCCTTCCTTGCCACATCTATTTATTTAGCCAAAGCATTCTGATCACAGTGGTCATCAAAGCCTGTTGACATATCTAAACTTCTGCACTCATGCATCACAAGCATCTGCCTTCCCAACACCAGCTGCACTCTGTATTAATTAAAACAGCAGATGAGGTGAGCCCGGATAATCCTTGGGTGGGAGGTGGGCCTTATTTTTCAAAAGGATAGAGTTTCAGCTTACAGCTTTGCTTCTCTGAGTTCCCAATGGGAACTTGTGCATCCAAAGTGCACAGTGCTTTCTGATGAGTTGCTACGCACTCCCAAGGACTGAGGCGCAGAGTAGGTATATGCAGCGTACATGCTTCTCTGAAGCCTTGAGCTTGTCCATGTGTGCACGTGTACATCTATGTCAGCACAACTGACAGGCCCCAGTTCCCCAGTGGCACACCCTTAGTGAATGCACCTGGCAGGTGGGTCAGACTCTGACGGCTCCACATTGCGCTGAAAGCACTAGGGAGCAGTAACTGTACAAGTGGATTGAGATGAAAAGAGAGACTGTTTACCCCAAAGTCTCTATGCTGGTCATTATTGGGACTGCAAATTTCCTTCCCCAAAATCAGCCCAGTAAGAAGCAGATACTTTATCTTGACTGCCTGCACCTACTCAATAAATTCAGCTTGTGAGGCCAGACCCTGGTGGTACAGGTCCATGGGAGAGGTTTCACATGAAGGATGAAATGCAGCCCCCTGAAGTTGTGCAGAGATTTGGGGGTCTGGGACTGGTGGTTGAGAGCTCTGGGGTCTGGCCCCAACCCATCATGTGGTCTCAGAAAATCTCCCCTGTCTTGGGACCAGTCCTCCTAAATGAAGCAGTGAAGGTATATTTCTAAAGTCTACTAGGTTCAGGACTAGTCCACAAAATGGGACTCTTCTGCCCTTTTAGAAGGGACCCTTAGACTTCTAAAAGCTGGAAGGATCTTAGCCCAATCTCTGCATTTTCCAGAAGCCAGTGGCATCTTCAGGGCAAGTCCAGATAGCAGACAGAATATCCATTCAACCCTGCCCCTGGGTGCTGTCTTGGAGGCCTTGCATTTCTGAGAGGTGACAGAGTTCATGGCCCTTCAGCTTCAGGACTTGGCTGAGATTTCAGCTCCTTCCCAGACTCCTGGGCCCTGTGAGCTCCTTGTAGCACCTATCCCCAGGACTTGCTACCCAAAGGGTGTGCAGCAGCAGCAGCAGCAGCTACCGCAAGCTTGTTGAAAAAGAAGAAAGAATGTCAGGCTCCACTCAGGCCTTTCGGCCAGATTCTTCCATGATTCATTTGCACATTATAATTGAGCTCTGCTATTCTAGGAACATCCAGTTTATTCTATATTGATTCCATTCACAGGTCTGTCCCTCCAACTGCATGGTAGGGTTTTTAAGGGTGAGCTCTTCTCGTTCCTCTTTGTATCTCAGGGCTTGTAATGGTCCTTCAAGCAAAAGGAGTTCAAATGGTATTGACTGAATAAGTGAGTTAGTGATATCTATGCAGGCTTCCCGAAGGCAGCAATCCTGAAAGGGAAGATCTGGTGCTGGTAGAAAGGAAAAGGTGGAAACCAGGAAAATACATCCTGGCAGGGAGTTAACACTAGCCTGGTTGGAAGGGAAGGTAGGACATGAAAAAGTAAACAAAGAGGATAGAAAGAAAAGAGGCAGGAAAGGATGTGGAGAAGTGAAAAGGTGCTAAGGAGGGTGCTTGACAAATCCATCTACCCACTTCACATACATCCTGTATTGTTCGCAGTCAGCATACTGATTAGTCGGGAAGCTCTAGGGTCAGAGAGAGTGGGTTTAAGTCCCAGTTCCACCACATTCATGCTGTGATCTTGGCAAGTCACTGAAACCATCTTTCCGTTTTCTTGTCTTTAAAACAAAGATCATGGAAGTACCTCCCTCAAAAGGGCTCCTGAAGATTGAAGGAGACAGCATAGTGGCAGAGGGGCTGGCATGAAAAAAGTGCTCAATAGGTGTGAAATGATTCTAAGTAAATGATAAACACACATCACTAGCTTGCTGGAGCCCATCCACTGGCGGTTTGGCACCAAGGTCAGTTTGTAGGTTTAAATCTGGGATCTTGTATCAAAAACTGCAGTTTTCCCTGTGTCCATCCATTATTTCTCTCCTGAGACCCTCCGATTTGTATTGTATTTCTCAGGATTTTCCATCACGTCCCTAGGAGAAGAGAAGACAGTTCCATCCAGCTTAGCTCCTTGGATTGTCAGGCAGTTTATCTGAGCAGTTTGTGTGTAGCATTGGCTTTGCCCAGGCTGTAAAATTCAGTCAATGGCCACCAGGCCCTGCCAGCTGAGTGCCATTGCTTTCATACTGGCAAAGGACAAAAAATGTGGAGAGAGCTTGTATCACTGGATCACCTGGAACCCTAATCCAGGGTTTCCAGGCTGCCTTCATGTACCCTCCCGGGGCCCAGTGTTCTGTGTTAGAGCCACCTGCTTACAATCATGTAACTGGTATACGTCACAGTCTGTGGGAGCAACCCCCTGGAATTCTGCAGCACACAGGCTGAACAGATGCATGCAAAGTCCCCACCCCCCAGTTGCATAGCAATACGTATCGCGCTCCTTGCAGATAACCGCAGGGCCTTAGAGACAGCTATGCAGACCTGGGGCATGGACAGTTCAAAGTGGTCACAGATGTGCTCTTTTGAAACAGACTCTGCCATTTTAAATTACGTTCTGGGAAAAAGAATATTGATCTCGATGTCGTTCATGTAGCACAGCACATCTAGGGAAAAGGACACAGCAGGAGAAATTCTAAAATATGCACTCAGCTTGTCCTCTCCTGGGGGCCACCACTTGAGCTCTAGATGACTAGCAGGTCTGCTTCAGTCGAGTACCAGAGAGACATTCTCTTCAAGAGGTTGTGTCCAGCCATGTGAGGGCAGGTGCTGAGAAATGAACCCAATATTGAAGGCAGCTGCAAACCATTTGCTTCAAACAACCTGACAAATGTGCCCCAAGCATTGCCAATTTCTCCAAGAAAATGGCCCCTTTCTCCCCAATCTCCCTGTCTAATGAGCCGCTTCTTGCTTTTGAATTTGTATGGCAATTGAGAAACAGTGGCCCATTTATTCTTAATAATGTTGCTGAAAAATACCAGTAATTACATAATGACTACAAAAAGATCACATTTAAGTAAATGAAGAGAGGAATGATTTTTATTACAGTTCTCCAATGAATATGTAATTATCAGTTATAAAAGTACCTTCCTGACTCACAAAGTGACCGCTTTTTGTCCTTGCAAGAAGGGATGAGATTTGGGCTTACTTTTGCAGGTCAGATGGACTGAGATATTTGAAATGGGCTACCTTCCGTGGTCTCCTTAAATAACTGCTCCATCCTGAGTAGGCTGGTTGGACCAGCTCTGTCCCCATGGACCCTGGGAGCTGTGCTATGTGGGGAAGACAAGGGTAGGGAAGGGTCTATGAGTGCACAGCACCTGTCAACCTCTGCACAAAATACCCACCCTTTGCAGGGGGCAGCTTTCTGGCCTTCTAGACCCAGAGCCAATCCTGCCTCCTCCATGGGGTCTTACTGGTAACCCAGAATTGTGCATTGATGCCTTATTTTTAGGAAGGAGGACCAGAGGGGTAGGAACTACTTGGCTGCTTCTTCCTGGATACACAAGTAGGTACCTGTCCAGGCCTCCTCTTGTAAGAGAGTCTGGCTGGATGACTAAGTTCTGGTCAAAGGAAGGCGGTAGAGAGATGAGCATCGCTTCCAAGTCAGGCCCATAAGAAGTTCCCACAGCAGTATCTACCGCCATCCCCTACCTACTGGCTAACAGTGAGAAGGGGGGGTCACATGAAGAAAGGGTCCTGGGCCGAGCATGACTGTGTGGAGCAGAGGTCGTACCTTGCATTAGACTGTGCCTAAGCAAGAAATAAATTTGTATTGTGCTAAAGTCACTGAAATCATTTGCTACAGCAGCAAGACTCTCCTGACTGATAACCACAGAAATCTGAGTACCTGGTAAGCCTAAGCCAATGAGGTTGCCTCTCTGAGATTCAGCTGTGGGTGAAAACGGTAAGTTATCAAAATTTTCTCTTCCTAATTTCTTACTTGCAGCACATTTTTCTTCATTTTTCTCCCAGTTTGGTATCTTTCACCTGTTTTTATTGGGTCCAATCTCCCTCACATTAAGGTCTTGATGGAAGCAAGGTCCTAGGTAAGTGTGCATCGTCAAAAAAGTTGCTAGGCACAGCGAGGTTTACCGAAGGCAGAAATCTCTGGCCATGAAATTTTAGGCATACGGGACAGGTCATTGAAAGGACACAATTTAGGGGATGGGTCAAGTTAACCAGCCTCAGGCCTAGATGGGCAAGTGAGACTTAAAGCCTCTAAAGTCCCTTTTGCCCTAACCCCCTCCATACCTCCATACCTGTGCTTGTGGCACCATCCTCTTCTGTCCTGGGTTGCCCTGCCCGGTGTACCCAGCTTAAGACTCCAAGCCTTTGTCATCTGGAAGCCCTGGTCCTGCATGGATTGAGACTCAGGCAGACCTAGAGAGGCACACAACACTGTCCAAGCCACCAAAGTGTGACGTCTGTCTCCCCCCACCCCGACCCTCCAACAAAATAGCTTGTCTTCCCAGAGCTCTGTAGGGTCCTTCTGGGGCTCTGTCTCCTCTCCCCCTGCACCCAAGGAGGTTTTGCCAGGCACTGTGGGTACCGTGTGAGTGTGCTGCCTGGCACACCCACTTCATGGCTTCCCCTGCTGGGGCTCCTTGGGACACAAAGCATCTGAGCAGGCCAAGCCTCACTCGTTGAGCTTCAGTGTCCACACGAGCACTGGGAGAATATGAGCGGAACACCTTGTCTTTAGATTTGTGCAGCACTCTGCAGTTCTCAGAGTGTCTTCATCAGGGGCATAAGAACACTATGGTTCAGAACAAGGTTCTAGAGCCAGACAGACCCACCACTTGATCTTCAGCAGCTTCCATTACTTTTCTGAACCTTCTTTCCCTCACGAGTCTCATGGGCTTGTAATGTCAGTACTCCCCCCACAGGAGCCAGTGGGGACTCAATGATTGCCTTTGTCTATGGAGCCTAGACTGAAGCCGGATACACATGTCCACATCTACTGTCAGGATGCACCTTTACCTGGCCCTGTCTACTCAGCTCGCCGTCAAGTGGCCTAAAAGACCTGGTTGAATCAAGACCCCTTTTCTACAGCTAGGAAACAGACCACCACAAATCTAGAACCAGGCAGTGGTCAAGCCAGGATAAGAGGCTGGTCTTGACTCCTGAGTCCAGTTCCCTTGTGTTGTCCTTCACTGCTACCTTGTTGCTGTGCTTCTTAGCCCCCTGCCTAGGAAGATTCCCTCTCCTCCTTACCACCCCTCGGCAAGACAAAATACTCTGGAAGGCTGGAGTCGTGTCCTCTAGCTTCTAAGACCTCCCTCCTTCTTGACAAAAAGGGCTGACCAGGTCAGCCTGCTGGCCAATTCGGTAGTTCCATGCTAGTGCTGGCTTTCTCATCTATCTCTCCCGGGGAGGCCCCAGACGCCCTGGACTCCCCCGCCTCTGACTGCATGTCTCCCAAGGACGGTGATTTGCAGCCCTGGGATCTGACTTTCCAGGGTGCAGTCCCAGCTAGAGCAGAGTCTGAAGCAAGCAGGACAGACTCAGGGTCACGATACCACTGATGACAGCACAGAACAGGGAGGTGTCTGTGGCTCCAGGTCTGGTGTAGACCCTCAGGACTCCCAGGGCAAACGGTGCCTTGTGCCTGGCCAGATTTGGGGCCACTTTCTCTCATCTCTGAATCTGTTAAGCATGTCTGGCGGGCAAACCCACATGCCTGAATAGGATGCAGGACTACACAGGAGGGACCAGGAGTCTGAGAACCTGTCAGGCTGCACGTTCAACCCTGTGGTCTGGTCTGAGTCCACTGGAAGCCACCTGGCTTCTTTCTCCCTGACTCTACTCCATTTTTGAGGCCAATGCCATGACTCTGGCTTCATCTACAAACTTTGTTATCAAAGACAAGCAAAAGAAGCAAAATGCAATGCTTGGCTGGACAGCTTATCATGGTGACCCACATCCAACTTTCAGCTACTCAAACATTTGTGACAGGATGACAGCATCTGAGAGTACCTTGTGAAAAATCTAAAACAGCAAAAACAGAAGCTGATTTTAGCCTCACCCATCATTTGCTATGGCTCAACATTCAGTCTGGTGGCTGAAACTTTGTTATGGGAAATCTTCAGCATCTTAGACTTTTCCTTTAGAACTTTTGACTCAAGTGGTCAATTGATTCTAAAAAACTGATTCTATAGTTTAGACAGGAAAACAGTGTCAGGGTTGGGGGGGGGTCAAACAAAGATCTGAGTTGGAGGAGGTGCAACATCTTTAAGATCTCCAAGACACACATAGTACTGGTGAATGGGGAGATGTGGAGTGACAGGGCAGAACAAGGAACCCCAAAACAGACCCACATGTCTATGGTCATTGAATTTTGACAAGGACCCCAAGACAATTCACAAGGTTTATCATTGGAAGTGACATGTCTTAACGTTTTTGTTAAACGCCTTCTAGGCCACATGCCCAGGGAGGAGAAAGGCTGTCTTTCTTGTTCACAGCTATGTCCCCAACGCTTCATACAATGCCGGGCACAGACTCAGAGCTTAACAAATATGTTTTGAAATAAGGGGAAGACTGGCTGGCAGGCAGGCTTTCTTGATCCTCTGGGCATGAATGGGATCTTTCTCTAAACTCAGACTCCTGTCAACATCCATGTAGCTACTCTCTTTTCTTCACACATACAAAATAGTACATAATGTTTCATTCATTTTACAACTGTATTTACTTCCAAATGTGGTTTTTTCAGTTACAGAGTCATGAGTATCAATAGCAAGCAGGCTTTTCCTGCCATCTGCTCTGGCAAGATGAAAAGATTGTTACGATCACTCATCTTCTCTGCAGCAACTGTGGGCTAGTTAGCCCAGATCTCCTGGCTCCTGATTTCACATGGTTGTGCTCTGGGTATGGGAACATCTTTTGTATTTTATAACGTTACCTATTATTAATTGCAGCCTAACCAGATCACCCAGGATGAGCTCAAGATCCTGCATTTGATTATACTTATAAGATACTGTTTCCCCAAATAAGTTCACAGTCACATGTCCTAGGGGTTAGAACATGGACATATCTTTTTAGGAAGATACCATTCAGCTCACTACACATGTGCATCCCCAAATTCACATCTAGGATCAATACTCTGCATGAGCTGGGCCACTACTATGTGTTATTTGTGAGTTTCCACAAAGCCCATTTCCCAAACATCAAACTATGTACTCCCCAGAGAGATCTTAGAGGTAGTTATGATTCTATTTTAAGCAAGAGGACACTGAGACTCAGTTTGAGTGATGTCTAGAAGTCACATGACTTCTAGAAAATAGACCTCAGGCAGAAAACCAGCCTTGCATGGCAGGAGGATACAAGATTGTTTTCCCTTTAACAAAAAGGGAATCTTTTCTTTCCAAGGGAGAAGTTGAAGCAGGAAATCTTGATGGAACCAATGGTATTCTTCTCTCATTACCTCCCATCACCCCCTGGCGGGGTAAGGGTGGCCTGGGCTGATGTCACTCTCCGGCACTCCTCCCCAGCCTGGTCCTGAAGTGAGGCCTCCACAGGCCTCCAGATGACAGGTGACCATGAATCAGGTCCCTTTGAAGAAGTAACATTGTAGGTCACACCACTGGAGGGAAGAGTCAGGCATCTATGAACTGATCAATTTAAGAATATTCTTGGAATTTGCATTGCCCTCCAGTGAACACAAAGAGTCCATTATGGATGTTCAAGGGCTTCCCTCTTCACCCAGGGGCCCAGCAGAGTGGCTGGTCTGGCCCTGGTTCCCTGGCACTCCCCTGGACAGCGCGGCTCTGCTCTCTGCCCCTCGACACTGGTTGGCTGTTCTGGATCTCCATTTCAGTTCCAAGGGAGAAAACACCAGGGGGCTGAGGCACAGTCACCTGAGCCCTGGGCCTTGAATCTCCCCTCCATCAGCCCAGGCTAGAGGCAAGAGCAATGGTGAGAACTGAGACTAGCCCCACAACTGAGAGCCAGATTCCCTGCAGCATGGAGACTAGTTTTAGGAACAAGGACATCCAACTTCACGGGCCTAGGAAGCAGCCTGATCTCTACCTGCAAGGGAACCCAGAGTCAAACTCAGTCACTCTAGAGGGGTCCCCAGACCTACCTGCATCTCTGAAATGAGGAACAATGGGAGATGAAGGGGCAAAGAGTCAGCCCCTCAGGGCACCTGCTGGTCAGTCTGCGGAGTAATGAGGTAGTCCGTGCCCTCTGGAACCGCAGGCCTTTATTCAGCAGATGCTTGCTGAGTCCCTGCCCTGTGTCACAGACAGGCAGGCCTGCCCCCTCCTGAGTGCTGGTACCCCCGGGCCCTCTGCTTCCCGAGGGGACGGGCAGGCAAATTAGGCATATTCATTTCTGCCTGTGGGCTGGCATCTGCTAGCCGAAGTCAGGGCGGGTGAGAGAAGACAGAAGTGGGGCAGATGAAGTCTAAGAGGTTTTCCAGGAGGAAGAGAGAGGGATAAAGACAGAGCTCAGAAGAAAGGAGAGCAGGACCCAACCAGGTCAGCAGAGAAGTAAGAATTGATATCACTTCTCTCCCAGGGACTGTTTGGGAAAAGGATATGTAATTCCATTCTAGTTCCCATTAATTATGCTGTAATTTTAAAGATAACATCTTCTCTCATGCCCATGCCATCTCAGTGCCTGGCAGCACAGGCAGTCCCAGGGGGCAGCTGCTGGCTCTGCAGTCTGGCTCCTTTCCCTCTTGTAGAGCCTGAGAGGAGAAGTGGGAGCAAAGAAATACATCTCCCCAGCTGGAACTCAACCCCATGTCAGGTCAGCAAGCATATGGCCATGCCAGCAACCATCCATCGCACCAAAACTGGGGGATCATGCAGGACTGTGGAGAAAAGCATTTTGGTTTTCTTCTCAGAACACTGAGGATTTCAGCCAGACTGACCCAGTGAAGAATTTCCATAGGTCTAGGCCAGGGCCCATGCAAATACACTGTAGCCACGTGGTAGCCATAGAAAGGGGAGGTTCCAGAAAGGGTGGATCTGAGCAGTGAGAAGCTAGAGAAGACTGGGAGAAGGACTTAGGAAGAAATGAAGAAGACCTGAGGGAAGTATACGAAGCCACAATTGCATGTACCACGGGCTTGAGGGTCTGGGAGGAAACACTTGAAAGAGACATGGTGAGAGACCCTGGGGAGACTGACTGCAGCAGCCTTTATCTTGACTTGGATTTTGATTCTGCTCTTTTCCTTCCAGACTTGCCTGATCCCTTCAGCCCCTGTCCTATGTTTCCCAGAAGAAGGTGCCTTGGATGAGTGGCAAGTTTTGGGGCCTCAGTGGCCCTAAGGGCCACCCCATTTGGCTGGGCATTTATCCACAAGTAGCTGGGTAACTTTGGGTGCTTCATTTTAACGATAAACTTGTCCTCTACTGTACATTATTTGTATTAAGGGTTCTTTTCTATTCAAGGTGTTCTGCACCAAGAGTATGTTCTGTCTTTCAGCAGTGGATGGCAGAACCCACTTAGAGCAGGCAGGTTTGGGGGGCCCAGGGTGCGCATCATAGACCCTCAATCATGGTTGTGGAGTCCATTGATCTTCCTGCTGCTAGAGAATAGAGGGTTGAAAGCAAAGCTAGATACCACCAGCCATTGTTGTGGGCTGGCAGACATGCGTAGGCTGCTTTACACAAAATCCCTGAGTGAGCGTGTATCTGGGTCCTTCCAGGATGCTCTCAGTCCCTCAGGCAGAGCACACAGTCTGTGCAGGTAATGTGCCTCAGACCCTTTATACCCACAGTGTCGGGAGCCACTGCTCTCTATTGCAGAGCCCTTCCACATTACAGTGACTCAGATTATCTTCACAGCTTTTAAGTGCATTCTGTCAGATCAACTATAATATGTGGTAGGAAATGACATAGTGTTAACCAGGCCCAGTATCCTATACCACAAGTTTAAACAAGCAAAGAGTACTTTCAAGCCATATGGAGACTACATAGTTTGCTTTGCCAAATTGTTTTCTTTGAGGTTCCCGTAGCATCTTTATGGGGAAGGGAAGGCTTTGAGAGAAACAGCTAATTCTCCAGGAGACAAAAAATCTGGAGGAAGATAGGATCTCAGGCAGGAAGTGAATGGGGCATCTCATAAACGTGCTTTTCATTCCTAGTGCTGCACAAAGGCACATGGCCTGGCAGGGGCTTCGCTTGCTGATCACAGCAGACCTTGGTGCTGCCTATCCCCTGATGGCACCCCACTATGAGTATAGCCCACCTTGTGCACTGTCATTTCTTCCTCCTGCTGCCCAATGCCCCAGGTGGAGGTGTGGAGCACAGCTATCAAGGTTGACCGCAAAGCCCTAAAGCAACAGTAAACTCTGCTGTTTCTCTCTCTCTGCACCTTTACTGCACCCAAGTCTGCACCTACACATGATGCTCTACAGAAACTCAAAGACCCAGCAGGAACCATGGGGATCACAGCTCCCCTTACCCAACCTACCTCTCCACAATCCAGCTTTCCACAGTATTCTGAAGGGGAACTGTCCAGACTGAAAACCAGCAGAGGGACACACAGGACCTCAAAAGGGAGATGGGACCTTAACTGTTAGGAAAGCTTCACAATGCTCCCCTTTATTTCTACTCACAGCTCAGAACTCTGTCTCTGGAAGACTCAGCCCTAGCCCTTCTTCCATCTGAAAACTCTCCCAGCATCCTGGCTACACATTTCCTTTTCTTTCTATAGTTTCCATGCAAAATACTGTTGATTCTTCTCTAATTAACTGGCTATCTTTTCTTACCAAGTGGAACCTAAGAGCTTGGTCTTTTCTTCCTCTGTGTTCTGTGCTTTCCTTGCCTCCTACTGCTGATATTTTCTTGCCATCAGCCTGGTTCAGAATTGAGTACATGGTTAATGTAGTAAACTATGCTCTACAGATGCCAGAGATCTCTTCTGATTCTACAGAGGCTGTCTGAATAATGTCAAGGTGATTAATAAGGATCTAAACAGTATACTACAAAGCCATAGTAATTAACACAGTATGGTACTGGAATGAAAACAGACACATGAACCAATGGAACAGAACTGAAAGTCCAGAAATAAAGTCACACATATATGATCAACTAGTCTACAACAAAGGGGCAAAAAACATACATCGGAACAAGGATAGTTTCTTTAATAAATGGTGCTGGGAACACTGGGCTGCTACATGCAAAAGAATGAATCTAGCATACTCCCTTACACCATATACAAAAATCAACTGAAAATGGATAAAAGACTTGGATATAAGACCTGAAACCATAAAATATGTAGAAGAAAACATAGGCAAAACACTCCATGACCTTTACTGCAGAAACATCTTTCAGGACACATCTATATAAGCAAAGAAAACATAAAAAGCTGGGACTATATGAAGCTAAAAAACTTCTCCACAGCAAAAGAAACAATAACCAAAACAAAGAGACCCCCAACTGAAAGGGAAAAAATTTTTTGCATTCCACTCAAATGACAGGGATAGGTCTGATATTAAAGATTCACAAAGAACTTACACAACTTAACAAAAGCAAAGTGAAAAGAACAGTCAAAAAATGGGGAGAAGAGCTGAAAAGGCACTTCTCTGAAGAGGAAATACAAATGACCAATGGGCATATGAAAAAATGCCCAACATCTCTAATAACCAGGGAAATGCAAATCAAAACCACAATGAGATACCACCTCACACCAGTAAGAATGCCCATATCAAAAACAGCAACAGTAAGTGCTGGTGTGGATGTGCAGAAAAAGGAACACATCTACACTACTGGTGGAAAAGCAAATTGGTCCAGTCACTATGGAAAACTATGTGAAGGACCCTCAAACTACTGATAATAGAACTACCATTTGATCCAGCAGTCCTACTCCTGGGAATCTACCCAAAGGATACAAAACACTAATTCAAAAAGAAACCTGTACTCAGATGTTTATTGTAGCACTATTTACAATAGCCAGGATATGGGAACAACCCAAATGCTCCAAAACAGATGAATGTGGTATATTGTGATATATTTACACAATGGAATATTATTCAGCAATCAAAAAGGATGAATTTGATGCATTTGTGATAACATGGATGAAGCTAGAAGGAACCATGCCCACAGAAATAAGTCAGAAAGTAAAAGAGAAATACTGAATGATCTCACTTATATGAGGGTTATAGGGAAAGCAAGCAAAACCAAAGGACAAGTAAATTTTAAGACAACTGTCAGCAGAATTGAAGCACAGAGCAAGGGAGAGGGATGGGCGTAAAGCCAGGGGAGGGATGGGCACAAGAGATTAAGATGATGGTTCACAGGTGACAAGGTGGTAGAAGAACCTGGGGGTATACAACGATGCTATCTATCTATCTATCTATCTATCTATCTGTCTGTCTGTCTGTCTGTCTGTCTGTCTGTCTGTCTGTCTATCTATCTATCTGTCTGTCTATCTATCTATCTAGCATGTGTGTATATATGTATATACATACATATATGCAATCAGTTAAAAACTCATTCTATATATTAAGAGCTGTGAATGCCTCATGGCAAACATAAACCAAATAGATGAATCTTGATCTCTGCACTCCAAGTAAGTAAGATACTCTCATTTTAGCTCATCACAGATGTCTCTTTCATCCTGACACTTAGCAAGGAACCCCAAACATGGACAGTCAAGGACCTAAGACCCTCTGCCTGGTGATAGCACACTTGGTGAGGGGATGTCAAAATCACTTAGAATTGAACCATTTTTCACAAACAAACATTCACTAGAAGATAAATGCACCACATCTACTGGAGAAGCTGCATGGTAAATACAAGTAGCCATTCCTTCTAAGAATGGTGGGATTTCAACGTGGTAGAGAAATCTTCTGGATAGCTAAGGCAATTGAGGATTAAATATCGGTAACTGATGCAGAAACTCTAGAGCCAGGTTCTTGTACATTCCTTTTTATTTTCATCTTGCTACATGATTCTTCTTCTATTGTGCTTAAGGAATTTTATCAGTTGTGAATTTTTAGTCAAGTCTAGTTAAAATCCATTGGCAACAATCAAGGATGCTACTCATAGATGCTATCCATCAGTTGAAACAATATTTAAAAAAAATTTAACCAACATACTTTAGATTACATTGGTGGTATGATTTTAAGCAAAAATGAAGCACTCTCATTCCCCATACAAGGAATGGGTGATTGAAGTTTTGGATTAATCTTTTTGTTTTATTGTTCTTTATCATTAGGTGCTATGAAGCTATTTAACACAATCAGCTTATTATTTATTACCTGGGAGATAAATTGCACATCCTTTGATCTTAGGACCTGTTCCCTCTGTATCTCCCCTGACATGAAGACCTATGTTATGTTGATAGTCCCCTAAACTACTGACGCTGGATTTGAGGATGCAAGCAATGTTTCCTTTTCCCAAGAATGGGCTAAAACCTCACTTTATTTCAGTGTGTGGGGCAGATGATTTATGTTACTGCATTCTAACTAGAAGATAGAAGACCTTGTCTTCAGATAGGAACTGGAAGTCATGTCAGGCAGCCAATGGAAGCCTCCCTTTCCTCCTGAGAATACTCTGCTGCTGGCCATTGAATGGGTTATTATGGTGATGTAAGTGGTTGGGAGAGTTGAAAAAACTAGAATAGGGCTACAAACTGTTCAGTGACTTTGTGGCTTTTATCATGAGCCTGTTTCCAAAGCTTACCCCTTGATCTGGGCTAAAACTCCATCCCATATAAAGCAAACTTCATAGCATTTTTCTCTATTATTCCAGGACATAAGGGGTAACCTGTCCTCAGATGGAGGTTTCATCATCAGCTCAAGATTTGTAGTATGTTTGTGGAGCTAGAGTTCTATTGACTCTCCTTCTTTCTCATCTATTTATTCCTTTGCAGAGATGATTCCAAGATATAAGAACCAAATAAAATTTCTTAAACAACAAAACTTGCTCAAAAGAGTCAACTGCTCAGCAGGGGAACTGCTGAGTTTAGAAATAGAAAATTCCAAAAGTTGACAGTCAACAAAAAGGATGTGAATCAAAATGATACTCCATTTCCAATCATTCATCAAGTCTGCTCCAGAGAAATGAGCACTGTGTTAACTTATTAGTCAGCACACTGGTACACCAGCTCCATCACGTATCTGGTCCTTGGGAGAATTGACCAGGAACAAGAGTGCTTGACTCACATGATCTACTCTGAATGCAAAGCATTTGCTGGGAAGTTGAAAGGTAGGTTACTGTGATTCATACAGGCTGGAAGTCATTTGATTTTTAAGTTTCTTACAATTCTTAGAGTACAGAATCATAAAATCTCAAGGTTGAAAGAACACTTAAAGGCTATTTAGGCTCTCCTTTATAATTTTCCGACTAGCTAGTGACACAAATTTTGCTTCAATAACTTCAGTGTGGGGAACTTGCCTTCCTCAGGAAGGTTAATGGGACTGTTCTTATTCCATTTGAAGGGGGACAAATTTCCCAGGCAAGGTCATAGCTTTTCAAAAACCAGGTTGTCAACAAATTCACACTGAACCACTATAGCAGCCACTACTCACTCATCATTTTCTTATTCAGCTCTTGAGATTTCCCCAAGCCTTTCCCCTCTGTCTAAAATCCTGTCAAGAGACTATGAAGAAGACTTATGGCATTGATGTGGTCCAGGCCAACATCTTGATCAGATCTGATGGAGAGAAAGAAGTGTATGCTTAACTGACTCAATCCTATGTTGATGTTATCAACAAAAGTAGAATCATCTAAATCAAGTCCAGCTGGCTAATTCCGAATATAAATTTTTTCATATTAAAAAAAACTCCCAGCTGTGAGAAGGAAGGAAATTTCACCATAGGCAATGAGATGGATAAATCTTGATGGTACACCATCAAGATTCACTTATAAGTGAAATTAGTCAGGCAGAAGAAGAAAAATGTTAGACACATGGATAGACAGAGTGAATAGACAGTGATGTTTATATAAATATTTATATTTTTCATATAAATATATATTTTTTAAATTTTTATATGAAATCTCAAAGCATCACACTCATAGAAATAGTGAGTAGAGTGTTAGTTACAAGGGACTGAGGGTGGAGGAAATGGGGAGATGTTGGTCAGAGGTTAGAAAGTTCCAGTTAAAGATGACTCAAGTGTGGGACTCTAAGGTACACTATGGTGACTAGAGTTGTTAATATTGGTTTATATTCTCAAAACTTGCTCAGAAAGTAAATCTTAAGTATTCTTACTACAAAATAAAAAGGTAATTATGCTGGAAGTGTTAGATATTGCTGCACAGAAATAATTTTGCAACATGTCTTAAATGAAAGCATTGTACACCATGAAATTATACAACTATACTTCAATAAATCTGGGAAAACATGCCAACATTTATTTAGTTAACTTACTTCCTCTTTTCATTAGTCTCAACTGGTCTTCTTACCCCTCCAGTCTTTGAAAGATACCTCCTCTTGTAAGATCTCAATTTTGTTTATTAAAGTATTGTGAGTATAAAACATTAAAATAAACTTTAGTGACCAGATTGAGGGTCTATCTGTAGCATTACTAACTCTTCAAAAGAGCTGGAGCATCTCACAAGTCCCAACTAGGCTGAAATCACCCATACTCTTGTTAGAGAAGGAGGGAAAATGTACCCCAGGTAATAGAAATCCTTAGCTCTATTTGAATCTTCTGGATCTTCCCACCCAAGTCGCAGGGCAGATGCAGGATATCCCAAAGGGCAAACAGATTCTGGAAGTGATGGGTCTGTATGACCTTCCTTTGCTGGCAGCACAAGCCTGGGGAAACTCACTGTATTCCAAGAACAAGAGGGAGAGGAAAGCAAAAGTCTGAGAAGGAGCATTGTCAAAGAAGATGAGATCAAGACCGCATCTTCAGGGTGACATTGTCTTCACAGAACTAAATGGGATGTGTTTTCTATACTTTTAAAAGACACACACAAATTGTACTTTAAAGTTTTAACAGAATTCACCATGGAGCTGTTCTTAGAAATCTACTTGACTTTTCCAATTCCTTACTCACTCTGCAATTAGTCATTCCTCCTTTTATGGATACTTCCTCATTTACTAGAAAATAGAGTACATAGTATTTTATTTGAAAATAAGGTCTTTTGCTCATGTAGTGATATCCCTTTCTAATGCTTACAGTTAGATATGGCTTCCCTTATTTTCTTGGTTCACTCCATTAGAGTTGCCTATTTTATTGTTTTCCCCAAGTGCCTTGGCATTATTTATTAATTCTATTATTTTATGGTTTATTGATTTCTGCATTTGTTCTTCTACTTTCATTAAGTCTGTTGAAGAACAGAGGAAAATAACCCTTTTTACTTTAAGTTGAGGTCCATTACTTATTTTTGTTAAATAACATTAACAATCAATGTTACAAAATTATCTCTGAGTACATTTTTGATCGTATCCCTTGGGTTTAGCATACCCTTTTTTTTTAATTTTTTTTAAAATTAATTTATTTATTTATATATAAATTTCACATCTTTGCAATCCCAGGGATTTACTCCCCCTCCCACCCTTCCCTCCCATCCCCTTTCCCTCCTGCCCATAGTTGTGTGCTTCAGTTTGGTGCTTAGCTTGTTTTGTCTTTTCCTCATGGCTTTTGTTTACTTTGTTTTCATTATGTCCCATACATTAGTGAAACCATTTGACTTCTATCTTTCTCTTTTTCACTTGCTTCTGCTAGTATGATTCCTTCTAAGTACATCCATGTTGTCATAAAGTAAATGCCCCAAAACAGATGACTGGATGAAAAAAATGTGGTATGTATACACGATGGAATATTACTCATCAATTAAGGGTTTAGCATATCCTTTCTTGTTTTTTATAATTTTATTTTTAATTGATTTTATATATAATGTACAATTTTATTTTTAATTGATTATATATATAATAAAACATCGTCTACCCCAAGGTTCTCCCACCACCTGAACCATCTTAATCTCTTGTGCCCAACCCTCCCCCAATTTTACCTTCCTCCCCCTCTCTTGTTCTATGCTTCAGTTCTGTTGACAGTTTTTATTTTTCTTGTTCATTTGTTTGTTTCTTTTCCCTGTATCCCTCATATAAGTGAAATTATTCAGTATTTCTCTTTTTCTTTCTGACTTATTTCTACTAAATGATTCCCTCAAGCTTCAACCATGTTTCTGTGAATGACATAAGTTTGTCTGTTTTGAGTGATGACTAACATTCCATTGTGTACATATACCACAACTTTCTGACCCATTCATCTGTTTTGGGGCATTTGGGTTGTTTCCATATTCAGGCTATTGTAGATAGTGCTGCAATAAACATATGTGTACAGGTCTCCCTTTGAATTAGTGTCTTTGTATCCTTTGGGTAGATTCCCAGAAGTAGGATTGCTGGATCAAAATTCCATTTTCAGTAGTTTGAGGGTCGTCCACACAGCTTTCCATAGTGGCTAGACCAGTTTGCATTCCCACCAGCAGTATAAAAGTGTCCCCTTCTACAACCATGCCAGCATTTGTTGTTGCCCCCCCCCTTTTTTTTTTAAATATGGGCCATTCTTAATGGTGTGAGATGATATCTCATTGTGGTTTTGATTTGCATTTCCCTGATTATTAGTGATACTGAACATTTTTTAATATGCCTATTGGTCATTTATATTTTTCCTTCAAGAAGTATCTTGTTGGCTCTTCACCCCATTTTTTTCTTTTTTACTGGACTTTTGTTTTGTTTTTGTTAAGTTGTCTGAGTTCCTTGTGGATCTTTGTTATCAGACCCTTATCACTTGTATGGAAGGCAAAAAAATTTTCCCATTCATTTGGGTTTCTTTTTGTTTTGGTTATTATCTCTTTTGCTGTACAGTAGCTCTTTAGTTTGTGTATTCCCAGCTGTTTATATTTTTCTTCATTCTTTTACCATCGTCAGATGTGTCCTGAAAATGGTTTCTGAAGTGTAAGTCTTGGAGTGTTTTGTCCATATTTTCTTCTATATATTTTATGGTTTCAGGTCTTACCTCCAAGTCTTTCATCCATTTTGAGTTGGTTTTTGTACATGGTGTGAGGGCATAGTCTAGATTCATTCTTTTGCATGTAGCAGTCCAGTGTTCCCAGCACCATTTGTTGAAAAGACTATCCTTGTTCCATTGTTTGTTTTTTGTCCCTTTGTCATAGAGTAGTTGATCATATATGCATGGCTTTATTTCTGGACTTTCAGTTTTGATCCATTGGTCTCTGTGTCTATTTTTATTCCAATACCATTCTGTCTTAATTATTATGGCTTTGTAGTATAATTTAAAGTCATATACTTTCTTGTTATTAAGGGTTTGTAGTTGCTTTTTACATACGGTTATTTTCTAACCATACTGCTTTATTAATAGAAAACATGTTCTCAAAGGTTTCCACCTTTTCAAATGGCTTATTTCTCTATGATTCAATGTTATGGCAGTTTCTAACATGGCTCCTGCATGATGTGCATAATTATGCATGTGTGCAATCTCTTGTCCTAAAATGTAGGTTGGACCTAGTGACTTGTTTCTAAAGAATAAAAAAAGTGATGGGATGTTACTTTCAAATTAAGGTTATGAAAAACTATTATTTCATTGTGCCTCCTCTCTCTCTTTCTCTCTCTCTCTCTCTCTCTCTCTCTCTCTGTCTCTATTCCCAATTTGCTTACACTTATGAAAGCTACATGATATTCCAGTCCTCTACGACCTCAGCATACTGTTTGAGCCTCTGGATTCAGCTATGCCTGGGTTCCATTGCTTTATTTAACTCATACATAAACAGACTTTGCCCCCTAAACTAAGGCAAGCTGGAATTCTTTCTCTTGCAACTAAAAGTCCCATTTAATATCATTCTTGCAGTACTATCTCTTTATATATATATATATATATATATATATATCACATCAATTTAATCTCCCTTTAATCTTCAGGGGTCACCCACCACCTCCCCTCCTTGACCACTCCAGCTGGTCCCCACCCTCCCATTGTGTATTTTCATTTGGTTGCCCATATATTAGTGAAACCTTTTAGTTTCTTTTTCTTTCTGACTCGTTTCTCCTAGTATGATTTCTTCTAGCTACATCCAAGTTTCAATAAATTCATCAAATTTGTTATTTTTAATTGATGAGTAATACTCCATTGTGTGTATATATACCACATCTTTTTCATCCATTCATCTGTTTTGGGACATTTGTGTTGTTTCCATGTCCTTGCAATTATAAACAGTGCTGCAATGAACATCAGTGCACAGGTATCCTTTTGTACCCACATTGAGGTCTCCTTTGTGTAGATTCCCAGAAGAGCGATTGCTGGGTCAAATGGTAGTTCCATTTTCATTAATTTGAGGGTCCTCCACACTGCTTTCC